>JBBPOI010000258.1:0-18766 GCA_038091355.1 Phylloboletellus chloephorus | reverse complement strand
CTAACCCGAACGGATTTGCCCAATAGGGAAAGACGGAGACACAGGGAGTATGCACCCCACACCGGACTCTCTCTATTATTATACATGATGTCACTATGATATCATACCCTATGCCCAGGGTTATCAACCCTGTACCCTGTCCTTACCTAATGCTGTACATAGGAAGTGTATATATACGGATGGGACAGTAGGATCGACCCTCAGTCGATCTTAGTAATCTCTCACTTATTCTCGCCCATTGTTCACAGAGAACAGTGTGTATTAGGAAGTAAGTAAGTGACCAGTTGGTCTAACAAACCCAACAGCGTCTTGCTTTGTTCTTTACCTCCCTCCTCTCTCTTGCGTGTCCCTACACTAGCTCGGTGTTTAAACGAGTACTCTAGTTCAGAGTATAAACGAATAGCCGGGTCCTAGGCTTAAGGGAACGAGGGTTATACGCACCTGACGCATATGGGACTAGCACCCGCCCCACGCTATTCATACGGTCGTCCGCCGTCATAAATAAGGATAACGTTGCTGTTCCGTCATAGTGCACTAGACGGGGTTTCCAGTCACCTTGACTGTGACGTTTCTATCATAGACGTTAAACTGTGTTTGGCACCGTCCATTTACGGTCCTTCGCATTCATACCTCTGCCGCTTTTAGGGGGTTATATCAGCATACATACATTCTTTGTTTGTGGCTACATACATTGTCATATACGATCGTTAGAGTAGTTAGGGTAGTTTAGATTGGGCTTTTGGCTTTGGACATTGCGCCTTGCCATTAGTCTAACTCTTTGGGTTAGCCTTGTTCATTGCAAGTCGCTACAGTCACTGAGTGGTGCGCAATTCATCAATGAATTGTGCCAGTGAACAAAAGTGTTCAGAAAAGTAAGGAAAAATCATAGTAAAAATGTATTGTTCGTAACAATGATAGCATGAGAGAAAGTAGATGGTAATTAGGAACATGTGTCAAGCATGCGTAGGTAATGTAATGGAGATTAAAGAAGCATGTAAGTAATAGTTGGAGATTAAGAAGGCATGTTTTACAAGTCTTTCAACAAGCTCCACAGGGACTCCACTACTACACTAAGTGGACGTACTAAACCCAAATAGTGATGGTACAAAGTGCTGTTACAAATGCTGCAATAACCAGCACTTAAGTGCTTGACGAACTTAGCATTTTACTTTTTTCTTCTCTTATCTTATCTAATCTTATCAAGCGCACGTGGTTATCTTATCCACAGGACGCTCCCACATCCCTTTCATCACTGACATTCATCTATTTATTATTCTTAGTGCCTCATGGACACTCAAAGATCTAGAACCCCTTACTTCCTCCTTTAATTTCACTCTGCCTCATGGACAACACATGCCAAACTCATTTCTTTAATTTCCGTGCTGTGCATGGCTATGCAACATGCCCATCACGCATGTATTTCATTTCCACTTCATTTCTCTCAGGCTATGTCACAGCCTTTTTGATACATGCTTTTCCCTCATGCTTTACATGCAGCACACATGCTGCATACATGCTTCCTTAATTTCCGCCCTCTCTTTATGGACTGTGATCTATAGATTAGACACAAACATATACATACACAGTTTTCCTATATAAATCCCAAGGGAACAGCTGGAATCCCCAGTCTGTTTCTCTTGGTGCTTTTCCACAAAGGCATCAGGTCTCTGAACTCGCTCTCATCTCTTTTACCTTTGATTGTTGGTGCTGTCTAGTGCAACCTAAGGCTCAAGGCCTTTAGTGGTTGTTTCAAGTGCAACCTTTCACAGTAAGGTGCAGACTGGCAAGGAGGTAACTAAGAAAGAAAAGGATGGCCAACAACACCGAAGTGCTGCTAGAGACCCTTGAAGACTATTACTAACTAGGCTCACACTCACACACTAGCTACTGCTCAATGGACTTGATGCTGAAGCAAACAAGTGGATTAAGCTCAGGATTAACTACAATATATGGCTCTTTATATACCCCAGACCAATGTACACAGACAAAGCTGTGCATGGGAAATAGAAGTTAAGAATTAGAACATGTGTCAAATGTGTGTGAAAAGAAGCATAATAGAAGTGGTAATTAAGAAGGTGTGTACACCTCATGTTATTAATAAAAGCAGAGATAAAAACATGTGTTAGGTCATGTGACATGCTTGTGTAATATATAAGTATATTGTGGGGTTGAGTGTTTGAACTTGTCCAAGTCCAACTCTTTTACTAGAGGGACATTTATTCGCCTAGGAAATGTAAAGCATTTTATAACAGCATGTATGCCTCATATTTAATAAAGCAGAGATTAAAGACACATGTATGTCACATGGCCTGCTTATGTAATATGTAACTATTATATGAGGTCAAGTGTTCAATCCCAACCAAGACCAACTCTTTTTACGGTTTTTGTTAGGGGTGCATTCATTTGCCTAGGGTTTATAGTAGCATTCATAACATTTCATCTCTCTAAACATTTCCTTCACCACCCCAAATCAGTCGTACTCCCCCCCAGACCAGTTCTGCTCCCAGCATTGTTCTAGAGAAGTGATGGCTTCATCATGATCTATTACCTGTGTTTCCATTGTGAGTTCCACGAGGGCAGTGAAACCCAGCAATGCAAAATCTGGGGGTGGTATGGGTTCTTGATCCATGTCAGTAAAGGAGTGGATGACCACTGGATTTCAGACTAAAATGAGTGGAGTGTAGAGGTTCGGAAAGGCGTAGGACTACAAGTGACTGCCATGCGAAAAGAAAGGAAAAGGTCGGGCACAGCTTGTAGGTTGCTGGTGAGAAACGGAAGTGAAGAGAGAGAGCTACCGAGTCACAGCCACTCGAGCAAAGACAAAATCTTACTCCATGTACTCGTACTGCTAGAATGAACAATAATTTTGGTTTCAGCTTTGTGAAGTGGACAAGAAGTCCGCTCAACTAAGGCAGGATGGGTGACTTGACCGCCAGTTCACATAGCTGCTCTAGGAAGGGGTGCGAAGTGCGAGAAACTACGAGTACTCTGGCAAATGTACCTGTAAATTATCGTGAAGAGGTACAGTGTGCCCGACTGGCGTGGTCACGTACCGGTTCACGGCTGCCTAGCTTATACATTCTCCAATCGCGCGAGGAATAAAGGAGAGGAGTTCAGCGTTGGGAAGTTGGTGCCAATGCTCCGCAACGCTGAACACGGCGGACACACCGACCAAGTCCCATTTCATCGCTCCTAAGACAGCGCAAGAAAGGGATCAGGGCTGTGTGTGTCTCCAAGTCACCGCTCGACCACTGGCAAAATGCCGCTTGCTTTCCTTTTCAGCTGGATCGTCCCATCATCCAGGCCCTGGTTATCACCGATTTGCGAGGGTTCACACTCTCCGTGTTCTCAACCAGATCGGCTTTGAAATGTGTTCTGATCCTCCAATTGTGACGATATAAGTTCCTCTTGGGTCTCAGGCATCTCACTTGCGAGCTTGTCTTGCTTGACTGTCTAGCCTCTCCCGGAGATGTATCGCTTCGTCTCCCTTGCCCTGCTAGCTGCATGTGCAGTCAATCCGGCTCTCGCTACTCCCCAGGCTTCCATCTGTTTTGGCTACCAGTGGGGCGTAATCATCGAAGAACTGGACGACACCCCCATACCTGTATACAATCGTCAGCACATTTCTTTATTACTAGCGCGATCGCACGGACTTGACAGTGTCCCGTGTTAGAATATGTCCAGACGACGTCATGCGCCGGCCCAGCTTGGGTGCAATCTAGCACGGAGCCCACCCCGCCGACGAGTATCAGTCCCTGGGGTACCACGTACGTACTCACCCGTCGTTGTGAATATCGATTGCATGTATTCTGATCCTTACTAGATACGAGTGCCAGGTCCCAGAGATCCAGTACTACTGCGGTGTCACACCAGTCGCAACCTGTGTAAGTCGCCCCCCGCCTCTCGTCTCTCATGCTACCTCGATGGCTGATTGGCACAAAAAGTGCGGTAATTTAACGGCGTCCGCTTAGATTAGGCCAATTCTAAATTCGATCGGCCCACATTCTAAATTCATAGATCATACATGGACGGGGATCGATGTGGTTCTGACTCACAGGGTAAAAATCGCGGACGTTCGCGTTGTTGATTGCGCACATGCTACTAGTAATTGCTTTGGAAATGATATCGGAACAGATAGAGTAGTAATACAACCACTTTCTTGGCAACGAGTTTTCTCCATTAGAAGCCCCACAATTGTACACCCGTTCGTCGTCGGACTAGAGCGGAACAATTATATTCGGACGATCAGCCATAAAATCCTTCGGACACGGATGAGAAACGTGGCAAGCTAACTCAGCCTTCAGATGGCTGGTAACGCACCACCCTACTGGCACGCCCGTAGGTTTCTTCGGCATTGTGCCACCGCCGTTTGTGTCATTGTGCAGCTTGCCAACGTACTCCCTCGAGAAAATCTCGGATTATTCAAGCTTGTTGTAAATAAAGAGGACGCTTCACCGTAAGTTCTTCGCATTCCGCTCCTCAAGCAGATGACTTAGCTTGTCCAAGCCAGGTTGGTGGTCCCGAAATACATAGGAAAAAGTCATCTGGATGGCGTAGATCTTCGACGAAGTCATCTGAAAGCCGAAAATATGGAGCGTAAGAAGCTGGCATAGTAACATCTGCATTTGAGCCAGAGAACGTTTAGATGCATATCCGAAATTTCAGGCGTCCTTCAAGGGGGACATCATTCTGCGAAAACAGTGCATAGCTTACATTATACCAATGGAAGGATCTGCAAAAGAAACTGGTTGCTTCTTGCGTCCGTTCGACAACGTATGCGATAAACGCCACTTGTCTGGTGTCGGGGACAGAGAAATTAATTGAACGGAGTCGTTGTTACGAATACCAGGGTATCCTAAGATGCAGGTCGTCGTAGATTGCATTCTTCTGGGCCGTGTAGGGCAAGTCGGTATTCTTCAATCGCCTTAAGTTTGTTGCGAGTTGTTAAGGTAATTGTGTGGGAGGATTTGACTGGTTTCGACGGAGAATGACTGTTTCGCGCAGTGAAGAATTCAACAGGAACACATCCAATCTCCTTCGCCTTCTGAAGTCGTTAGGGAACACGATCGATGACATGTACTTCAGATCCCAAGGAGGGCACAGTAGGCGGCCATGATCCCACACCGAATACGGCAATGGATTCCCTAGGTCTGGATCCCTGAAAGAGACACATGTGTCCAGGCCAAGAACCAGAAGGTCAGAGTTCCACACCATGCCATCACTAACTTTCACCGAGCGTATCACAGGGTGGATCATACCGATGTACTGGGGAAGATGCCGGCCAGCAAAGCGAAGCCTTCTTGAAGTTCCGTCCGGAGAGGGAGTTGACAGCAATAAAGTCGGTGAACGAGACTTCGACGTATACGCATCCGAGTTTTGGGTGACTCGGGCTTGCCCTCCCTGACACGGACCCATCGCGGCATGCCTAATGAAACCTATCACTGATTTATATCCAGCGAGACTGAGCGAAGAAGAAATCTCACATGTACACCTTGAGTTCATTTGTCACGACGACAATTTTGGATGAAACACTCACCCTGCCGTCTAATACCCGAGGAGCCCGCGACGGCCATCAGGATCATGCAAACGGCGACCTCCCTCCCTCACAGCTCAAACAGCGACAGGCTACGTTGAACGGCATCACGACCTTTTAAGTTTGAAACGAACGGAGGAAAGGAGATTCGTCTGTCAGCACGGATCAAGTTGTGTATTTGCACTCACAGTGATCGTCAGTAAGCGGTCCGGGAACGAAGCTGCATTGACGATACCCGTGCTGCCTGAGGCGGAGACGGGTCACAGAAAGCCGGAAGCGGACTTACTCTCGCGTCCGAATACGATGGCTGCTTGTGCAACCCCGCGCCCTTCCCGCAGATGCTGTCACTGCGAGTTGCGCGAACAAGTCTTGTGGACTGATATCATGGCGCCGTGAAATGAAGGACTCTGCTCACCGTTGACGGGCACGTCGTCTGGGTGGGTAATGGCAACCCGACTCCGACACGACCACACGGTTAAGAAGATAGTGAGGAACACGACAACATGGACTAGGCTAGTCTACCTCCGTGAGGGTTTGAGATGGGCCCGCTATGTGTGAACCGGCCCTCCCAACCTACACTCGCGTACGCGTGACGCGTCTGGTAGTCACCACCACCCGCACCGTCCGACAATGAGCGAGTACCAGTCCCCCAGAGTCAACGCCGCGCGTCTTCCGAATTTTGTCGGGCGCACAGTGCGATTGCCGTGCAAGGTGGTCAGCGTGAGTCTCATGCTCTGCCAGACACCGGGCCACATGACACTGGACATCAGCAACAGGCAGGTGGCGCTCTGGTCGAAGCATGCGACGGAGGGCAGGTCGAGATACGGCTGACGGGGGTGCGTCTGATTCGTTGTCTGCGAGAGCCAGCCCACGATCCGAAATCATTCAGAACCAACACTTGGTCGGGACGTTCGTCGAGATCATCGGCCAGGTGGTCAGCGAGTCGGCCATCAAGTTCATGTTAGGTCTCAACTTGGACTCAGAGAAGGAACTCGGTAAGCTGCTACCCTCATGTCTTCCTTGCGCGTGTTTGACCCAAGACCAGACATGAAGTTGGTAAATGATGTCGTCGAGCTGACGTTCGACCCGCGATTCAAGAAGATGTTCCCTGCCTAATCATGCTGTTCGCACTCATACATTCCTCGTATCTTCCATCATCCAAAATCAACAGTTGCCTGTACTACGACCTCTATCCCGACGGACCAGCTCCCGCCTTGGCCAATTTCTTGTCGCGACCCCTCTTCCGGTTGTTGGCTTTGTGCTTCTCGTTGAGTGCCCGCTCGCGTGCAATTGCATCACTCATTTCTCCTGATCCGCCTCTTCTGCCACCACCTGATCCTCTGCCACGTTCTCCACCGGCCAGTTGATCCCTCGTGCCTCCGGCAATTGGTGTGTTCTCGACACGGTTTCCAGAAAACCCGTGCTTCTGCAGTATGCGTTCTTTCTTGGGCTGGAGGAATACACATCTATGTAAACGAGCAACCATCGATAGAGAATGACGCACATTTCTCTCCAACATGATTCTCCAGCCTTCAATTTGTTCATCTGACCAGCCTGGTAAAGGAACCTCAACAGTTGTAGGGGAGACCAATGGCACGACGGTTACCTGTCTGCTGCTTTAGATCCGCGCGCGCCTTGTTTCTTTTCGTTTGAGCATCTCTATCAAACAACTTGGGATCCCGGATGTAGGCCCGCTCTAGTATCGTCTCTGGCTTAATTTGGTGGACGCCACGCTCCTTGCTGACTTCTTCATCGCCACTGTCCTCCCCATCACCCAGAACCTTGACGATGCTTGCGCCAACACCGTCAAGGTCGTCCTCTGGGTTAACCATGTCAAGTGCTGTGGGCTTTTCATCACGATGTTCTTCGTCAGAATCCTCAGACATCGCTTCTGCCAGTCGAAGTATCTCGGCTTTCATCCAATCGATTTCTGCTCTGTCCCTGGTCAACGTCGTTCCGTCTTGCCTGCACGGGAGAAATCAGTATTTCGTGAGAAGGGTGTCTCAATATCGCACATTTTCTTTCCAGTGTGTACGCGACTCAGATCCATGATCTCGCCATCAAACACATTCCTCCTCTCTATGGGAGCATCCATGGCAGCAACGCTAACGGAGATGTCTTCGGCAAAGCTATCTCCGAGCGCATCCTCGTCAGGAGCTGTTCCGTCCAAAAGAGCTTCAATAACCCTTTCTGCATTACCAAGGAACGGGAAAGAGGGGTCCGTAAGCAGCTTGCGAATATACTCGGGAGAGTGATCGGGGAATATATCCAGCACTTGCGCCACTTGTAAGTCAAGATCGGGGTCGTGGGGTAGGGTGGATTCGGGGGCTGTCGCCTTTGCTTTTCCCTTGTCAGTGGACACGGCGTGTGTGGTGGCAGTAGCTTTGCCGGTCGAGCGTAGTATAAGCTTAAGTGCACCTGGGTCTTTGGGATTCCCGCCCGACAGTTTGACATCAAGGGAACGCAAAATGGATTCCAGGAGTTCCATCCGCGAATCGTCGCGCGATGCATGACGCAAAGCAGAAGATAACGTCTTGCTCAGTTCATAAGCATGCTGGTAGTCCGCCAAGAGGGGTCGATTGAGGAATGGGACAGCGTCGGCTGGTCTCACAGCTGCAGACTGTGGCGTGATGTCGAGCAATGCGAAGATGATCCCGAACATCCGATCCGCCTCTACCTCGAGCTGTGTCCCCGATGCCTTTGAGGTGTCTTGTACCATCGTTGTCACGATGACGTGGAACGCGTCGACGATGTCCACTTTGGTGTCGAGCCATATTCGCTCCCACTGATCGAGTACGCGGTTTGCGACGCTGGTGCGGATGCCCCCGTATGAACGGGAGATGGCGGCGAGGCCGTCGTCGTACGCGCGCGCGAGTGCGAAAATGAATTCCCTGTCATGTACGAAGGGACGAACGAGCGCCGGTGGACTGGGACGGAGAAAGCTCGTCAAGCAACGGACCGTTTTTCGCAGGCCGTACAGTCCCGAAGAACGGGACGGGATTAACATTGACGTGAACGCAGGGACGACTTCCGCGGAGAATGTTGAGGGCAGCTCAGATGTCCCGCCGAGAGCTGCAGTAAAAATCGACCTCAAACGAGTTATCTTGGACGGAAAGGCAACGCAGAGATCGAGCAGCGTCCTGAGCTCCAGTCCAGGAACAGAAGATGCCAATTTCTCCGCAAGAAGGAGGACGCGTTGGTGCAGGCGATCGTCATGCTTAGCAGGCTCCGTGTCTTCCCAGATGAGGGCTTCGAGGATGTGGTGCGCTGCATCGCTGGCGTAGCTGGAAACGAAGGCACGGGTCGAAGGGGTATCACGTTTCGATGGTGGAAGCTCAATTACTTGGGCCAGTGCATTGGAGAGATTGAGGTGAAACTGTGCTGATTGCAATGCTGAGAAGCCCTTCCTGGCCTGAGTGGAAGGGTAGATTGGAAGTGGTGCGAGGATCCCCATGAATGATGGATCTGTTGTTGCTAGCTCACAAAAAGTATTACGCCAGATGAGATCGATGCCAGCATGTACATCTTAACTTACGAGTACCTGGCCTCAAACTCAGATTTCCTCGGAGGAGACCGTCGCAAGTGCTATCTGAGGAAATGTCGAACTTGTATGGTTCTCCGACATCACCGACAGTAGATAGATGGTTGTTTGGTACGATTTGGCAAAGGCATTGGTTTCTAACACTGATAAACAACCTCGGCAAAAACGTAAGCAAGTGTCAAGTCAATCAAAAGTTCGGTGCAAGAAATCTCATCGAAAAAAATCTCACTCAAGCCCACAGTCTACCCAGGACACTAGTTCTCCCCACTGAACCCGAACTGCCCAAAAGGAAACCCATACCACCCTGGAGAGCCATGCTAACAGGCCGCATCGGCGCCGAATCGTAGACATGAGGACAAGGCTGCGGCAGTGGCTCGACATCATTCACTGGTCTGTCTAAGTCTTTCTCAAATCGAGAAGGCCTTCGGGGCGAGCGTCCCAGCTCATCTAAATGTGGGGGATCGAGAGTTCGTCGCGCAACTTTGAGTCGCGTCAATATCTGTTCGTACACCGCAATCTCCCCGTCGAGATGATCCTTTGTAAGACTTGTGAAATCTTCGATTTTCTGCGTATGAAAAGTGTCCAATTCGGACATTGTTGCATTGAGGACTGTCTCGCAACGTGAAGCTACGTCTTCATTCGGCTGGTGGTTTATCAGTCAGAGAGCTGGGCTCAGGAGATAGCATACGTTGTTGCCGGTGGCCTCCGCATACCGGGCATACGTAGATCGATGGGTCTCTATGATTCCCTCGAAAGAGCCTCAGTTTGTGTATGAATCACCTGCCATACAACGTACCTGGTATGTCATGTAGGGATGGGCGACGCTCTTGAGAGCTTCGTGAGTTCCAAGTTGTCTTCTCCTGCCCTGCAGTGGTTCTGAGCGGAGAGATACACGTACAGTATTTTGGCACTAACTTGATCATCGTACAGGTCTGCAACGCTTTGTAACGCCTCAGCAGCCTTCTGAACTGCCTTCGTAAGCTTGAGACAGTCTGCCCGCCTTGTCAACAACCAGCGAGGATCACGATAAGTCGGTTAGGTACCTTCGCAGTCTTCACGCCAACACCAAGCACCGTCGTTGTTCAGAAGGCCCTGCAGCTGCGGAGACGCATTCTCTTCCTCTTCAACTGCGCCCAGAGCAGGTGCAGACGAAGAAGGCTTGGCGGTGATAAGAGACAGGAGGGAGTAGGAAAGCAGGCGCTCAGCTTTGGACATCTCTGCAAGCATCATTCTTCATCAGGGACCTATACCTGGCCGAATCTGAATGCCTACCCATCCGCGCTTCCCTTACTCGACTGAAGATGTTCCTCAATCCTTGCACACCCTTCCCGATGGCGCGCACATGGTTGTCAAATTTCTCAACCGTCTCTGAAGCATCCTGAACATCGACATTGAATGCTGGATGAAAAACGTGGGCAAAGAAGGAAGGTCCAGCAGCATGCATCGACAAGAATTGGGGCATCAACCCCTTCCACTCCTTGCATAAGAGCAGCGTGAGTGACATCGGGCAGTTTCTTAAACTCCACTCTGTGCGAAGGGACCGCTTACCAGGTCATCCTCGCAGGCGAGAAATGAAGTAACAACCTCTGCGTAACGCGCGATGGGGTGCCGCACAATACGATCGAGATATCGTTCCAAGTCTCCCCGGCGAGCTTCGACGAATGCTACATTGAACCGGCCAGCGTATTGCTTCTCTGGGAGAGGAGGAAGTGCAATTCCAGGAAGCCGTCTCAGTAGTGCAGTATGGAGAACGACGAAGTGCGAAAAGCGTCGCTGGACGGTGATATATACAGGAGAGGCTGAACGGGTCGCTTCATCATCAGGGTCAGTGAGTTCGGACGATTCGACAAGAGAGGTGACGTTGTATACGGTGTAAGCTCCAGAAAGCCCTGATGACCGTTTTGACGGTGAATGTACCAAAACACGGAATCTGGGAATCTTGGGCCGCCAGGCTGGGCCTTCGTCTATAAAATGTCTATCGGCTTCGCCGATACCTAGCCTATTAAGTCTAATGTCTTCCGCGACGGAATCTGTGGTTGAAAAGCGGCTATGAGAAATGGAAGTAGATATTGCGGTTTCCTCTTCAGGATTTGGAGCGCCGTTGAGAACCCACTCCTCTGCACCGCTGGTGACGAAAGCAGAGAATCGATTGATGGTCTTTCCGCCAAGTAATCGCTGCCGGAAACTCGGCAACACATTCGGCCATTCTCCCGTGCTCTGTGGGACGAGAGGAGGGAGTTCTAATTCAGAGTTGGCCTTGGAAGAGGGGCGAGGTGTCGCAGAGTCGGTGGACCCTTCCTTGGTGGATGGCTGGCTGTCGACCGGAGCAGAGAGAAAGTCGATGGTTTGCTGAATCGTGAGATGTCATTCAGCGAAGTTATCGCCAGCATTGCACTCCACATACCGTGTAATAAGCTGTGGGCAACAGACCGACTTTTCCACCTTCCGTCTTGACCAGGCTCCATCCATCCCCAAGGTCTTGTCTCAGAACCTCGATCTCGTCCCCGGCTTCGACCGTGAGCTCCCTGAACTCCGCCTTGCCTTCGAAGTGGTAAAGCGCGCGCGCAGACACCCCGCTCTGTCCATGTACCGCCAGATGATCAGCTGGCTCGTCGTCTGAGAGAGACCCTCGAACCAGGTGCTCCGTCCATGCCGCAGATGAGTGTATCCCAGCATCAAAGTCGTGATCGGAAGGAAGGCTTTGGCCAAACGCAGGCACCGGAGTTGAAGCGTGCTGTGTAGTGCGGGGAAGGGTCGCCATCCCGTGCCAGTGTTAGAATGCGCACCTGGGACGGAGAAGCGGATATATACTCTGCGTTCAGGATGGCCCCATCCTTGGCCAGCGCAGTTCCCAGACTGACACGGCACTGCTCAATCATGGTCTCTCAGACCGCTTTGCAGTCGCACGAATGGATGGCAGGACCGTCACAGCGACACGGCCAATGCTGCCTGAACAAGCGGCCCTCATGCTGGACGCAACCTCCCTCCAAGATCACGCTTGTTCTGGCACTACTTCAAGGCATCTGCTTGCAGCCAGGGAACCGAGGCCGTCGAAACCAGTTCAAGCGGGGTGGCAAGCATGTGGTCCTCAGTCAGGTCTACGATCCTCGCGTTTGTTGCCTGGGCCCAAGTCAGCGCTGGCGTAGTCGGATAGCCTACTGAGTATGGTGGTTCGTCACAGACTTGGATGCCCAGCAGCAGGCGAGACGCCTGCATACTTGTTCACCACCTCCCTTGCTCAGGCAGATCATGCTGCGGGCAAGACCTTCCAGGTACTACAATCAAGCTGCTAGTGGGGTTCGATTTGGTTCACTGCAGTGACATTGTACAGGACCGCAATTCAAGGGACGGTCCACCCAGACATCTAGAGTCCCCAGATGAACAAAACGCCCAGTAGCACTACCAGCGCCGACGAAATGGCATTGACCCGTTCCATGCGTGCTGGCGGCAAACACTCCTGACACTGGTCGACGACGTGTGCGCGATACTATACCCTGAAGGAGCTTTACTCTATCTCGAAATCTTCCAGTCCCAACCTAACACAACTGCAATACAGATGGCTGCAACAATCACCGCTCCAACCATCATCTCATTCCACTCCATCCAGACCCACATCCGCACCATGGCCTCAATCCCCGTCATCCCGAACGTCGGCAGAGGTGTGCGAACCTGTCTAAGCTGTGAGTCCGCTATTCTTCGCATGCGGACACTGTACCACGCCAGGCGAACACCCGCCCCAACTAGCGAGATCTGTGGCACCCAAGATGGTAGCTGGATGTCACCGTCCGGTTCATGCGCCAACGGCTCATCGTCCAAGGCGAACAATGTGCCACTCGCAGCGGCTTTTGTGATTCTCTCCCGCAAAACTGCTGGCGCATCCGGACGCAAAATCGAACCTCTTCCGATTCCAAGCAGGTCAGCATGACCAGCGTCCAGTGCACTCTGAAGATGTGCTGGCGAGCGAAGGCCACCAGTAAGGAGAATCAGGGGAACCCTGAGTCCCGCTGGAATATTCGTCCCCAGACATGCCCGCGCCTTTTTTGCGAATTGGGCGAAGAAAGCCTGACGAGGATTCGCTGCCTTGGCAAACATAAAAGCTACAAAAGAGATGAGTCTTGGGATGGAAACGTCATCATTGCAACGCACTGGGAGACTCGTAATCACCTCCACTTATCTCGATAAAGTCGACCATTCCCCACAGGGCGATTGAGCGTATATGATCGAGGACACGCTGAACCTCCTTCAATACTCTTTCGTCCGAAGGACGCTCTCCTGCCTCCACGTAATCCGCCGAGTTGATTTTTATTCCAATAATGAAGTCTTCGGGAACTGTAGCACGAATGCTCTCGACGATTTCGTGGACCATACGGAGCGCGTTATTTGATCCAACCGAATACTCGTCTCTCCGAACATTGCTCTTTCGAGCAAGAAATGTAAGTTGCAGGGTCACGCATGTGATACGACAAGAAATACCTTGGGATTGAGGAACTGAGCGAGAAGATCTGACGAGGTTTTGAGTGGCGGGCCGAAAAGAGCGACGCATCACTCACACCCATGGGCGCAATGAAGCTGGATTCCATCAAACCCAGCTTCGAGAGCAGCCAAAGCACCTCTGATAAATGTTTGCTGTACTTGCTTGATATCATGGAGGGTCATTTCGCGCGGTTGCTGGAACAGAGCACGGAAGTATGGATGCGGTGTATCCTGCTCATCGAACGAAGTGACCCCGTCGCGCGACCGAACGGGCTTGTTCGATCCGAGGCAAACAGGACTCGGCGCCATGGGAGGGACACCTAGTTTACGGCCACCGATGAAATTTGGAGACTGACGGCCGGCATGAGAGAGCTGCATTACAGCTAACGGGCGAGTCGATAGCTCACGAGAGTCCTCTCCATGTATTGTTCGCGCCAGTTTCTTGAACGGGGCTAACGTCTCCTCGTTGAGTACTTCAGGGACCACGATATCGCGCCCCAACGTAAGGTGTTCTCGAGAAACCTGGATGTTGCCAGTCACGATCATCCCCCACTCGTGTTTCGCCCATTCGGCATAGAGACCTGTATGATATTTATTGGGAGGGCCACCATACATCGTCGCGAGGTGCTCGTACAAGGCGACCTGAACGTGCAGTGAAACAAGCGGACCTGAAGTAATACAGGCCTGCACGAACCTTCGCCAATCTGTTGGCCATTGTGCGACTGCTACATGGCAAAGTGACTGGTGAAAAAATGTCAGCGCTCATGCCTCCTGGTGGTGTAGTCGAGGAGTCAGCGGCTGTGCGACATGCGAGTCTCCGAACACGTTCGCGATGTCTGCTGGTCCAAGACTCCCGTCCGTGCTCAAGTCGAGGCCCGCAACCCAAGACAGTGAGCAAAACATTTTCTGTCGTGTGCATGCTCATTCTTCTGCTCAGCGACGAGCATCCAGAAAGACATTGATGCTGGCCAGGGTTGGGTGACATCCCCTGCAGAGTATGTCGTCGTCCCCTCCGTCCGGAGCACAGCTAATCCGCCACAGAACGCCCATCTTCATCTGTGCATTTCAAGGTGCCATCCTACGTCCCTCTGTGTGTATGCGCGCTGACACGCTCCAGATTGCAACAGGCTCTTTCCGTCTCGCGAGCGCGTCATGCTCCATCGCAAGCGTGACCACGACTCCGAAGACGACCGGGACATCCTGACGTGGAACGAGTGACAAGTAAACCTCCAATCTGCCTCGCTGCCGGGTGGCCGTTCTCTAACACTGTGACTCTGTACACTTCCGCCCGCGCACAAATAATGAATTCAATCAGTCGTATCCTTTTCCGCTTCTCTGCTTCACCCTCTTGCCCTTCTTGTGATGCTTCTTCCCCAATCCTTCTCCCCCTACTCCATTCATAAGCGCAGCAACTCTCCCCGCTCCCGGCCCAAGCGGCCGTCCATCATTTGTTACCATATTTTGGTGTGGATATAACCTCCCCCTCGTGAATTCCTGTCCATGCCGAGCAGATCCCTGCACGACTGGACGCGACGATAGCGGGGAGTTGTATGCGAAAAAGTCTTTGTCCAGCGCGAGGGATTTCGCACCGCCTGCTTGTGCCGTCAGAATTGAGTCGTCACTCGATGACGAAGGAGCAAGGACGGCAGCAACATATGTATCAGCACCCTTCACGACACGCGTAGTGGGTGCTCGTTTCTTCCCAGCGGCGCGGACAAGCGAAAGCTCGTGTGTCTGTTCGTTGAACAGCTCCTCCGACGTTCCTGGAGGTGGATGACAAAATAGGAGTTTGCCGTTCACGTAGTCCTTGAGAATGTATCTGGCCGCTCTTGCTTCATCTGGATTTCCCTGCCCCGAACGCATGAAGCCTCGTGCGACTGCCAGGCGCGCATATACCGGTCAGCGAAACAATCAATCACAATGAAGGAAGACATGACATACTGGCATAGGAGATCAACAGATCCTCCGCAGTCACATTCCCATCCCCACCCTCCTCAACGCCTGTCACCTTGATACTCAAACCATATATTGCTTCCAGAACCTCCTTGGGTATCCTCTTCACGACCAGTGCAATTGGTCCGGTATGTTCTCTCATCTGGTCAATGGGCAGCACACCGTCACAAACTAGTGCCGCCTTCGTCGTAGCGAACTGGGGGAAAACCAGGCCAGGACAGTCACATAGGACGATGGCGGAAGAGAGGTGGATGGTTTGGAAATGTTTGGTTTTTCCTGGTGTGGAGGAGACGCTGACTTTTTTCTCCCCGAGAAGGGCGTTAATCGTGCTTGATTTGCCTACGTTCGGATAACCGACGAGGCCTACTACGAGTTTTGCCGGTTGCTCGCCTGAGCGGCCTTTAAAAGCTGGAATATTGCCATCAGGTTGCAATCTAATAGGCTACGGATCCTCTGCATACTTGATAAATCGGGTGCAGCCGAGACGAATAAATCTTCGAGTTCTACTACGCTGAGAACTTTGGTCCTAGGATCTCGCCCGTCGGGTGTGTCCTCTTCTGTAGGCACATACCTAAATCTCTCCTCGTCGGATTCCGAGTCAACATCAGAATTCGGCGGTACATCGTTTTCTTCATCGTGATCATCTGGCGTCTGAGGTCCTTCCGACTCAGATGAAGATTCCATCTCTGCAGTCATATCCGAATTCGAATTCGGTTGGTCCGCGGCTGCGTGTGACTGCTGTTGCGAAGTATTGGTTTCTGTTTCATGTCGTGCCAGGGATTCACGGCGGGATTGCTGTAAAGCAGCAGCATTCGCAGCCGAGAAAAAGGCAAATCTGATCCCCTGCTCATCAAAATAATCTGCCCAGATTCGTCTACCGCCCAGCACAATCCAAGTGAGCATCCGGACGCACAGCATCAAGAGTTAATCGTCACCTACCTTTGCGTGGCAGGCAATAAATCAGCTTTATTTATCAACAACAAGCTCTTCCTCAACCCTTTCCCAGTCCCGGCCTCGCCTTCTCCCCCCTCTACGTCTTGCACGTAAGAGTCGAGATCCTCGCATCGGAATCGCAGAGGGTTGCGCGCGTCAACTATCTGTACCACGAGATGGGAACGCTCGAGTACACGCCAGAGCTGACGCCATACTTCGAGATTGCGCTCAAAGGGTGTAAGGAGTAAATTTTCTCCTTCTTGTAGCCTATCAAAACGCCAGACGATCCATGAGTTCTACGTTATCCACGCTGGACGAGAGATGCTAGGTAATGCACATACTGTGCCAATCCTCTTCTCCATTCCAAGAATGCATCCTTCTCCTGCCGATTGAGCTGTGCAGCTGTTATGGTTTTCGTCCAAGCTGGTCTTCTAGGGACCCGGAGATGTTGTTTGTTGGCCAGGTGCCTTCTAAGTGTAGATTGTTCTTCTGCGTCTGTGAGGAGGAAGGGATTTTGAGTCGAGGCGGATGGTATGATTTTGATATTACGACGCTCTGTAACGTAACTCAGTTGAGCAGTCCTAGTCAGGATAAAGGAGGAGATGAGAGACTAGTCCCCCTCGTACCGGCTGTGAATTCGGTGCCAGCCAACTGGGCAGTATTTAGGAACTCGTCCAGATCCCGTTCTTGGGTGACAGACTTGAGACGAGATGGAGAATCTATATCTGCGGTATACTGTATTTCGGCGGCGATGTGAATGGAAGGCAGCGACCAGTCAGTATGAAGGCATACCAGGCCCGATTCCTGCCTCTCGCGGGTATCTTTCACTTTGCGGTTGATGATCGCTCGACCAAGCCCTGACGGGTTCTGGGTCTTCGGTCTCGGAGGCTACACATTCCCAGGTTGATAGACTCTTCAACGGACGGTTTATTCGCTCACCATCAGATAAGGAATGAGCAATGAATATAATGAATGAATGCCTGGTTGGTCAAACAACTGCGTAGATGCTGATCAAAAGGGACTGATGACCGTTCTGGAACTACCCCACTGTTCACTACACTGAACCAAGAACTTCTTCAAAAAACGGGACGGTCACACTTTCATCCATCCGTTAATGCCACGAGAGCCAATAGGACCCAGTCAAAATAATCATGTGCTATGGTGTCCAAGTGACTGGCCATATCCGCTGCAGCCATTGGAGTCTTGGTGGCTCGAAACAACCTTTTTGTCAAAATTCCAGAGGTCTGGAGCAAGTGGAGCTGGTAGGACCAGAGTTGACCAGAGCTCAGCTGCTGCCTAAGATGAGACAGAAACAACTGAGGTGTTTGTGGGTGAAGAGAGGAGTTTATATAGTATGTGGTAAAGGCACACTCATACCTTAATAAGTGTCAAAAGGGAAAAAGATGAGGAGTGAGGTGAGGGATGTGCAAGTGACATTATCGAGCGGTAATGTTTTACTGTGGAAGCAGATGGAACTCTGGAGTTGGTAGCACAAACTCTGGAGTTAAAGGCTTCCATTTGGAGCTCTGGAGATAATCTCTGGAGTAGGTTATATTTTGTCACTTCCACTCGAGTATAGTCGTAATCCCATACCTCAAACAAACTTCCAGTGTTGTTCACTCACAAGAGGCTTTGTGAGTATGTCCGCTACCATGTCTTTGGTAGAAACATATTGGACCACTGCTTCCCTTTCCGACCAATTCATCATGGACGAAATGGTACTTCCTCTGGATGTGCTTTGTCCGAGCTCGGAATTGTGGATCGTGACACAAAATGATAGCCACTTGATTGTCACAGAACAGCTCAGTGGGAGCTTTCTGTGAATGCCCATGTAAGGAATAGCTTCATGTGCTAAACCTAAACCCGCATGATGCCTATGACACTCTTGTATGTACTACAAGTACTTAATACCAAATCCAAACTAGGGACAAAGTCCCCACAGCCCTAAATGCATTGGGCATCTTAGAATATCAGAAGACCAGAAAAGGATGGTATCTGACTCACTTTAACATTTATCATCTGAGACGCCAATGTCAAGGTGACATGGAACCACCACTAGTGCTCTATGTGGGACCAGCAACATTATCCTAATTTATAGTGCTGGACAGGCACATAATACTAGCATTGGGCAGGTGCTATACCTGTGTGCGTCAAGTGCACATAACCCTCGTCTCTGTTATAAACGCGTTACTTTTCCTATATGGGCAAAACGCTCCTACAGTAAAGAATTGGACTTGGCCAGGATCGAACGCTCGACCTGGTATAATACTTAGCTATTACATAAGCAGGTCACGTGACCTAACACGTGTTTTTAATCTCCGCTTTATTAAATA
>JBBPOI010000257.1:0-18889 GCA_038091355.1 Phylloboletellus chloephorus | reverse complement strand
CACGACGAACATCCCCACTATCCCTGCCCCGATGTACCCCGAGTTCTCGTTCGTCTGCAACCCGTCACTCCCCGTCCCCGCCAGACAACATCGCACTCACCCATGCCCACCATCTCCACCACGCACCCGCCACGCCCCCTCCGTCCGCAGCGCTCGATGCTGCCCGACACGCCGCGCAGTTCGCCCCAATCAGCCCCATGATCTCCATCAGCGATATGCTGCGCGGGAAGTCAGCAGCGTCCTTCGCCACCATTCGCTCACCTGAACGCAAGCACAATACTCATGGCCGTCAGGATAATGCTCAGTTCCGACATCGTGCTTCGTTTGACCCGTGCCGTCCGCTCTTCGTGTCTGTCCACCGTCTTGCGGTCTCTTCCATCACGGGATTGTTCAACTGGAACGCCGTCCCCTCCATTTCCTGCGTCTGCCTCGGGCGGTGCCATTTCCCCATCCACGTTCACAGTCCCCGTGTCGCCGATCCTCGACCGGGAAGCGCTTCGCTCCAAGATTCTCCATGAGCGGTCAGCGAATCCCGAGTACGAATAAAGCATCAGTATGGAGTCGAGTGAATCCACTAGGGTCATTCCCGTCGTGAACAACAGCTTCCAACAGCCATGAATCACATTGCGCGACGCAATGCAAGCAGCAGGATCTCACAGGCAAGATGATCACTTCTGATGGTGGAATCCGCGTCATATTCTCGTCGTCCTTCGCCAGTGCAGAGATGGCGAGCAGAGCGATCGAAGACGCTGTATCGAATCCTGTGCATTGTCAAAATCAGCACTCCAATCCGGGAGGGACAATACAAGATTCACCTAGGCCGAAGAGCACACCCACAGGGTACATCTACCGACCATCTGGGCAATCAGACACGGAGAACTGCGCTACTGACCTACCTTCCACGGTCGATCCACAAAGTTGACCAACGGTCCAAGTAGTCGCATCATCAGCATGCTCTGGTATTGGGGAGGTTCTCGATTTGTATCGCCATGCTCCGATTCGGTTCTTCGTCTGGCCTGTCCGTTGGATCAAAGTGCGCACATCATCAACACGGTAGCGGAGGGGACATACCCGACGACGTTGACGCAGAATTTTGCACAGGATGATCGAATTAGCTAGACCGATAATGAACAAAAATGATCCACTGATGGCCGTGCCTGCAGCTCCGTCTATACCTATTACTGCTTGCGAAGCGATCGTACCCACCTACTATCGACCCAACATCACCCACTTGGTTCAGTTTATCGTAGACGCTAGTGCTGATGACTATGGCGACGTTCTAGCCGCCGGTATATTGAAAACATGCGGATCAGAGGTCGACGAACATACCACGATGATCACTATTGTACTGTGTCCCAGAGAAAAGAATAGTCCGCAGGTTGTTGCAAGCTGTCCGTGACTGATAAGTGTTCGGGTGGCATTGTCTATCGCACTGAGTCCGAGGATCAGCTGCTACTGTCGAGGTCATGATCAACCCGAGGCAGATCGAGAGAAGTAGATGCAAACATACGATACAAACGCTCCTTGATGTGAACAACCTGATGTGGTCTGCGTCAAGAGCTGCGTGGGCAGTTCAAGGACATTCTTGGTTGTCAGCATGTTCATCCTTACCGTGTCTCAAGCCAATTGTCTGCAAGAGGGACAATCAACAGGACGAACTGGGCGATTAGATGCGCACCCAGGCGAGCATAGCGAGGCCGAGAATAGCGCGCGAGCGCGCCGCAATAGCCCAGCAGATGGCATTTGCGGCGACCTCGAGGGAGATCAGGAGAAGAGACCGACCGAAGACAGTGAGGGAAGGCATACAAACAGGGAATTATAATTATGGGAGATAAGGTAACGTCCCTCGTTCTCCTAGTGCTCACAATCTCCCGGATTCCTTTTTTCTTTCTCATGTGGCCTACCATGGGTAAGTTGAACACTCGGTGTTCTTC
Organism: Phylloboletellus chloephorus; assembly: GCA_038091355.1. Taxonomy (NCBI): domain Eukaryota; kingdom Fungi; phylum Basidiomycota; class Agaricomycetes; order Boletales; family Boletaceae; genus Phylloboletellus; species Phylloboletellus chloephorus. The sequence goes on along the minus strand of JBBPOI010000257.1, from coordinate 16,955 downwards.
GATTCCAACTTCCTGTATCTATCCGCAGTGCTCACAATGCATGTCGAACAGTAATACCTTACCCCGAACATCGCGTGCCCATACGTCTCCACTACGTTCCTCATCTTCTCCTGCCATTGATTCCTTTCCTCTTCATGGCATACCTCTCCAGACGTCCAAATACCTTCTACCTGCGGCTATTGCTCCTACCCCTAGTGATCTGCCTTACATTTGGAACATATTTTCGTTTCATGTACACGGAACCCGAACTCAATATCTGCAATTGGGGACAAGGTGCGGATCTGGTCAGTATTGTTCTCTCAGTGTGATGACATAACAGGATACTTTGTCTCCACAGGACTCTTCGCCGGAGCGATTTGCAGCAAAGCTATCGACTATGCGTGGAGGAGAAATGGGATGCTCAAAGTCGGTGAGACAATGCCAGGCGTATTATCCAAGTCACCCTCTGCTCTCCGTCGCTGCAATGCCAGCCCCGACGGTGACGCGTCATCTGTCGATTGCAAAGATATTTCTCCGTATACGGCGCCTCCAAGGAATGGGTCGTTACCACCTTGGCTATATGACTCATTGGAAGTGGTACTCACCACTCGCGGAATGGGGTGGCAGTTTGGTGCAGATGTACATGTTCCGGGAGATCCACGACCGTTCGAGCGCCCCGCCTTCCTGCGTGCTACTGCGATATCCACGCTCAACCAATTTTTCGTTTTCGATGCTATGGAATCTCTTATCAAACTAATACCAGAAGTCGGTTCGCCACACGGAGGAACGATATTCAAGCCTAGCCTACCTATTCCACAGCGATACATACTTTCCACGGCAATCCACCTTGCCACGGGAACATGTCTCATCGCCGGTTTCGAGATGGTACACGGTTGCCTTACCTTGTTCGCTCTTACGGTGTTTTCTAGTTCCCCAGAGATGTGGCCCCCGGTTATGGATAATCCTTGGATCTCCGACTCTCTGCACGTCTTCTGGGCCAAACGATGGCATCAAGTACTTCGTCAGACATTCTTTGTGTACGGAGGGTTTCTCGGTAAATGGATTGCTGGAGATATAGGGATGCTGTTTGGGACGTTCTTTGCTTCGGGAATGTACCACGAATTTTCGGCGTATATGCTCGGGAAGGGGTTCAGCTGGGGTGTAGTGCTGTTCTTCACATTGCAAGCAGTATTACTTCTGCTTGAAAAGCTGTGGCGTTGGGCCACCGGGCGAAGGGTGAGTGGAACATACGGACGGCTGTGGGTATATTTCTGTATTTTTGTTATGGCTCAGCCATTGGGTACGTCCGTTGAATGACCAATTGCTTTACTTCCCCTCATTGACATTCGACAGTGGATTCGTGGCATAGCAGGGGTGTTGGTGGCGGACTAATCATTCCGCCTGGGATCAGCCCTGCTAGGCAACAACTTTTAATTCCACTACTGCGACGTGCTGAAAGGGCGGTTGGCTTTGGTCCGCTCTCAGCATTACAGAGTTGCTTTATAGAGTAATATAGGTGAGGGTGCACAGTTCCATGCTAGCTATGTCATTTACTACGCCATTTTGTGACTCGGAAACGTGAAATTGGGCAGACGTACTTGCCGTGTCAATTAGCGTTCTCTCTTGTTTCTGGCCCTTGTCTTGTCAATGAAGCACTGCATCGCACATGGTCTGCTACACTCCAGGAACCTCGGTCGAGTGACATGACAAATATCTTCCCTCGCTTAGCACGAGGAACTGGCCGTATGTGCAGTTGCCATCGATTACCCGTGCACATCCCGCAGCGACAATGATACCCATACGTTTCACATCCTGCGCCCTGTTTTGCTTATAATCAGGATTGATTTGAAAGTCGTGGCCGAGTTCCGATTCCACCTACCAGTGTAGTTGATAAATTGAATATATATATATCATATCATCATCCCCGGGCATTTTGCCTCATTTCCGCTCGGGGTGGTCTTAAAATGAATGGATTCGCCATTGCAACTCTTTGCATCGCTGCGTGGGGACAGAGTGGCTGGCGAGGCCATCTAGGGAGCCGACGGAGTGGCGGATGCAAGGAACGGAAGCTGATGGGTCGAGAAATTTGCGGACGCCGAGTGCAGCACGTCGAACTGGGTGACGGGTGATTCCGGACCATCAGAGGCCTCCGATCCGAGCTACCTCCCCCTTTCTCTTTTCTGTCTTGCTATTTGTTTTCCTTGAGCCATTATGATGTCCGTTCATGCTCCATGAGAGTCTTCCCATCGTGAATCATGCGAGGGAGATGTTGACCCGGGTCCGACTAGGAAAGACGCTTCGTCGAGGCCTCGTGCGCATAGACATGAAGGCTCAGACACCACAGTGGGCTTGGCTGAGTGGCCCAAATTGGATGTCCCCACTTGCCGAATCCCGCACTAGCACCAGCACCAGTTCCATTCCATACCTCCACCTTCGCAGTAGCTTCCTGTGCGCGTTCGTCGCATGGAAGCTCCGAAGCTCGTAATTTGAGTGTTGATCATCGTCCGCTGGTCATAACCGGAATGCATAATACCGTGTTGGTGACCTGATAGGTCCTGGACAATTCACCGTCACATTGCCCCCCCGCCCGTCTCCGGGCCATACGTTGCAGAGGTCATCAGGCCACCGGAAGACTAGGCACGTTGCATCGTTCGATGAGTAGCACACGAGGTTCTATCAGGCTAACGTCGCCAATGTCCTCCGTTCTTCTCGTTCACTCCATCACCGCAACCATATGTATGTCAACCAAACCTTGAAATGGAACGGAAGGGCATCGTCTCCTGAGCCGGCTCGCACAGAAATCTGGACGACAGTTTCAATCATGTCACAGTATCCAAGTTAATTTCGGAGCCCGGGAGTATTCGTCACAATCGGACCTGCTGATCACGATGCCATAATGATGACGGGAATGCATCCATGTGACCCTGCGTGGTATCACATGCCATTGCGGGAGCTTTATTCGTCATGGGTTACTGCCGAGGAACACGTGGTATTCAGTCTTGCCATTTGCGGACTATGAGGCACAGCCATTCTTTTCTGTCTTGAGTTCTGCGTACTCGATATTCTAGGAGCATCGATGCGATGCTAGGAGCCCAGCGCCAAGTGTGAATCACCTGAGAAAAAAATATCATCTTCCCGACCGGATTGTTGGATTATCAGACGATCGATGAGGTGCCGCAGAATCCTACTCAATGGTTACGACCCTTTGCGGCAGCGTAACTTCCAAAGTCGAGGACACGGGTGCCCCACGACAAGCTAGTTGATCCCTGGCCCACATCGCAGCCTGTCCGTCTCTCTCGCTTGCGGCACCGATCGGGGATGGCCGTTTGCGAGTGTGAACGTCCAAGTCAGAAAGATGATCCCGATTGCTACCCGATTTGACAACCTTCACACAATGGTTGACGTGGCGTCGGTGGTTCATCTGCGAATACATGATGGTACTGTAAATCCGCCTCAGTGCTGCCTGGGCCTAGGACTCATCCAGTCGGACCGCCGTGGCAATTGACAACGATAATAGCAAAGTGGCCGAAATGTCCGCGATCCCCTACTTGCTGTCAAGGGGTTTGAGTCGGAAAGCTCCAATGTCCACGCTGAATGGCTTGGCGTATTGACAGCGAACAGAATCAAGTCAGCCAGTTGAAGTCGGCCTTAGTACGGTGTGCCACAACCCGACGGCGACGGTGTTTGGGATACAGCAGGGTTTGCAAACAGCCACGGTTTCGAGGTATATATGTTCGAGGGGCGGGGAGTAACAAGAATAGCGCGCAAGGGAATGCCACTGCGGAAAAGTGTCACGTGACGAACATTGCCCATCAGTGACAGCGGGCGGTCAACAATGTATTTTGGTAGAGCGACTTCTGGACTCCCGTTTCTGCTATAGCAAAGTCAGAGCTGCCAGTTCCAGTGATCCATCGTTCACGCTCGATGTATCCCGGTGTGAGCTCCTGCAACCACCGGCCTTGGACGATGGAAATCCCCACCTGCAACTTCCCATGGAGAACCCACTTGAAAGATATTGATACCTTGGACTTCAGAACTATGACGGCTCTGTCCAGGGAGAGCGAACTGGTAGCTCATGAGCATTTCATCAAAGGCAAAGCAGAGCCGCACTATCAGAGACGACATATTTGGTCGAGTCTCAGTGCACGTATGCACATTGCTGTGAACGATACCGTCCGGCCGCAAGTAATTGTGGGCAAGTCAGCTAAATCGATGCCTGAGGGTTTACTCCTGGTATCGCCGGTCCACGCGACGATGATGACAGGCACTCAGCAGGGACAACCATCACTCCGAGAAGACTACTTTCCAAGCTCGGCCAAAGAAACAGAGCACATGCTGAAGGGTGGCAGGCTTCATTTCATTTTACCGAGCTCTCTTTGGACGACGTCGGAAGCGCTTTGGTTGTCGGCGGGTAATACGGAACATGCGCTCATTAAATTAAGCATCGTCAGGCGCTGGCACTCAAGGACGGTAGGACAGCGTATAACCAAAATTACATGGCAATCAAGACGCAAGAGGGCCTCATGCAGGTGCATTTATCGATTAGCGTACACTTTCAACGGAGACAAAGCGTGAATGTAAGTATCAGGAAGCAAAGAAGGCAAGTGGATAAAGAAATCGAGAAGGCAAGAGAAGAGGACCAAACGGCAAGGAGTGCATAAATTGGCTACGAACCCGTTTCAACAAAAACGAAATACATCAATGCAAGAACGCCGACCAAGCGAGCGTAAGAGACTTGTGAACAAAAAAGCCATCAATGTCCATGCATCATCTTCTTCCGTAATGTCCGGCCTGGGGAGGCGGCGCCCAATGATTGTGCTGAGCAGCAGCAGCAGCAAGCCCACCTAGGGGCTGTCCGCCCTGCCCTCCTGGTCCACCAGGTCCCGGGTACGAGTAGGGTGGGCCAGGCATCATGTGCCCGCCATACATGCCTGCATCCGTGGGACTGCCGGCGTGGTGCCCATGATGCTGACCATGGGGTGCGTACCCGCCCGTTGGTGACGGGCCATACTGCGGGGATGAAGGCACTTGTGAGTGCTGCTGTTGTGGGCTTGTCGGAGAGCCGAGAGAGATCTGTGGGGGGGGCGGTGCTTGGGTTGCAGGCTGGTGCTGAGAAGCACCAGGGATTGAGAGGGGAGGGGGAATAGTGCTGTTGGGGGTTTGGGGGGAACCAGGCCCAGTGCGACCAGGTGCTGACGTTGCTGTAGTGGAGGGGCGGCGACGACGCTTGTCGCCGGCGGACGCAGTGCGGCCGCCATGGGCGATTTCGTCATCGCCCTCTTCATCACCATCCTCTTTGGTCGGACCAGGACCGCCGGGGATGGAGAGACCGCCAGGAAGATTGGCGGTACCGCCGGGAGGGATGGACATGGACTGCGTGGAGCGATTCATGGGAGCTCCGACGGGCACGTTGGGTGGCAGGGCACCACCATGGGGACCCCCTTGGGTAGTAGAATTGAGACAAGCTTGGATGAGATTTTTGCCCTCAGGTTGGGTGACAAGAGGCTGCAGCTTGGCGGTTGTAAACGTGTATACGAGACCTGTTTCCGACACGACAAGGAGCAACACTTGGGTGCCTGTGAGGGTGGATAGCTCGTAGGCCTGAGTAAGTGTGTTAGATAAGCGACAGGCAAAGGCACGACAGACGCATATACCTTTTTCATTATGCCTGCGAAAGTGAAGTAGCATTTTCAGGAAAAACGCGAGAGGCGAAGTGGGTGATCGCATACCAGCTTTCCTTTTGGAGAATGTTATGTGACGTCTCGATTTATCTTGAATAAACTCGATCTTAATCTTGCGTCTTCCCGCCTTCTTGTCCTTGGGTTTCTCCTCTTCATCGTCGTCGTCCCCACCGCTTTCGGCGGCATCCTGATCGTTGATGAAGCCGTCCTCGGGCACTGCGCCCTGCTGGGAGAGATGTGGGGGAGGCTGCTGGTGCATCGACTGCGCCGACTGAGGTGGCGGCTGCTGTTGGGGATCCGCGACGGATGGGCCGGAGAGGTCGAGGCCGGTGCGCTGGCGCTTACGCATCGTCGGGGAGGATGAGGCGGGGTCGTCCTGAATGTTTTGGCCGGAAAGGGAAGGCTGCTGACCGTGATGGGCCGCGGTCTTGGAATACGGATACGATGGGGAGGTGTTGGAGGCGGCTGGGAGATGGCGATAGGCCATGTAGCGCTGAGCGGGGAGACGGGGTCGATGGCGGGCGGGGGCGAGGGGGATGTGGACGACGGTGGGCGGGCAGTGACGATGGTGCGGAGGGCGTCCTTAAAAGGAATCGCTGAAGTTGGAAGGAGGTGGAAAAGGGAGGAAGTTGTCAACGGGGCGTGTCCTGTCTCAGTCTGGACGATCAAAAAAAGACCGCCCAATGTGTTTGTTTGTTTGGCACCGTCGGAGTATTTCTTCCCCGTCCAGGCACACGGCAATCCCCGCCATCTGCTTCCGCAGCCGCCGCTTCTCCTTTTTCTTTTGGAACCCACCTTCCCCTTTCCGTGCTGCTTATGTCACCCCCACACCCTTTTTCGCACAGCAGAAAAATAAAACAGAAAATTAAATCCAAGACGAGGCCGTACACAACATATGTCTTGTGCTGCCCATGCTCTCCCTGACATTGACACTCGAGAGCCGACATGTTATTTCGTGTGCCCAAGGTCGTCTTCCTCGCCATTCCTCGCGTGTCGTTCGCGTTCTGGCCATGTCAGCGTCCGTCACATCATCGGTATACCAAGTCCAGCGAGTGCCTCCCGAACAAGACTGTCAACGTCTGTGCCGCCTCTGCGCAGTCGCACGCCCGCAAGGGCAATCTCAATCGCCCGCACGTCACACCGTCCGTCCCACGGCCGTGGAAGGTTACCATGGACGTATGTCGCGACCTCCGCATCTGCAGCCAGGTCGCACAGTCAGGTATCATCAACACATTCACTCAGCTGCAACTCCACGACGTACCACTCGGCTCGCTCGTTATTCGGCTGAGGTGCAGCTCTTCGCAGTCCTTGTCACGGCAAACACCGCCACCTGGCACCTCATATTGGCAGACCCGAACACCCACACGACGCCTAGTAAGCTGTGTGAGTGAACGGTGCAGCGCCGCTTCCTTCATTCGCTTGAGGTCTGGGACAGTGACAGGGGAGGAAGAGTGAGAGGACACGCGGCCCGTGGTACAGGAAATAGGGGACGCGGAGTGTACACTAGAAAGGGAGGAACTACCAGCACTAGTAGTTATCTCAGACTGCAAGTTGACCATAGAGTCATCCCTGGCCCTTGCGTCCGGTCCGAATCGAGGTCGAAGGAGCGGATATCTAGAGAGAGGGGAATCGTACAATGCAAAGCCAGATCTTGAGACTTGCGGGGGTGCTTCGTTTCGTGAATCCGGCAATTGGTGCCCGAGGACCTATCGTCAACGGCAACCATCCATTTACATCAGCACACGTCAGCATAACGGGCCACATGGCCTCCATAACCAGATGGACAAAAGCACGCACCTGTGCCGACGACGATGTCCCGGTATCACCGGCGGCAAAAGACTCTTGATAAAACTCCACTTTCGAAGGGGGAACCTGAGCACAAGGTTACGGTGACGCATGGAGGGAAAGGGGAAAAGCAAAAGGGGGCGAAGTTAGGAAGTGGGAAGCAAGTCAACGTGTAGAAAGGAACGGATCCTTGCCGCTTGCGCTGGTTTTGCCTCTCCCTTAATCATCAAGTCTGGGGTAGGGAACCAGGAAACAATATCGATACGGAACGAAGGACAGGCTATGAGCATAGAAACGAAGGCAAGAGCAAGACGAGGATGAGCAGCAGCAGGGAACACACCTTGTTCATCTTCAGAGTCTCCGTCCTGCGTGGAAAGTTCGCGTCCTGCAACCCCCCAGTCAAATACCCAGAACAGCACCACCGGCGGTAATGAAAATCAAAAGAAAACCGGTGAGAACACCACAATACAACCAAGATGGAAACCGAACGTGAAATGAAAATACAAAAAGTGGGTGGGACGGCAGAAAAAGGAAAGCCAACCACAGTAAATCAATATATATATAGAACAGCCAGGGAGTCGATGGAACAGGGGGAGGGGGGGGGGGGGGGGAGAAGCAAAAAAGAAGAGTATCAGCCGGCTGTCGGACTGGCGGAGAACCGAGAGAGAGAACCAATGGTGGATGTCTCTTGGGTTGATAAGTAATTTCGACCGCCAGTGGAGCCACGGGTGCGAACCGTCGCCGACTTGTTGGTGGTCAGGAGATCTGGGTTCCCATCAACCACTCCTATCGAGAAACCTGAATCCAAAAAGGGTCAAAACACGACCAGTGCAAAAGCGCCAGATTACGCGAGTCCGAACAAATGCGATTGGGGGGGCCAAGGGTGAGATGACAAACGACACGAACCATGTCTTGTCAAATCTGCGATGGAAGGATGGTTGATCTCTCGATCTCGTGAGGGGGGTGACACTGATGAATCATTGCGAGTATTGGAAGTGATGCAAGTCTCTTCCTGCTTCACCGTCACCGTTCCTTCCGGAGTTTGTGCTTCGGTGGTTGGTGGTGTCAACTTCCCAGACACCCACAAAACAAACTAAGGACTTTTTCAACGAGAAGTTAGGGGGACTCACAGCCGCAAGCTTCTTCAACCTGAGCTCTTCCCTTTGAGCGATGAGCCGTCGCATTTTCTTGATCTCTTCCTCCTTTTCCGCGAGCGCATTCACGGACGGTGCTGCATGCAACTGCCCTGATTGACCGTTCGTAACGCCCAAAGTCGACGGAATCGTGGGAGTCGCGGTGAACCGCGGTGGGATGCGTGTGGTAAATCCTGGAGTGACTGCCGGGGAATACTCGCGAGCGTCGCTGTTACCCATATAATCCCCGATCACTTGATTGTCTCCATCGTCCTCACTATCGCTCAATTCGATTACACAACGGCGCACACCGCTAATTCCAGCAAAACTACCGGTTTTACGTCGGGTGAGAGGGTTGGAATGCGGACCTCCATTGGGGTAGCCATTGGAGGATGAGCTTCCGGAACCACGCGAAGGTCCAGGGCCAGAGTCAAAATCTACAAAGTCAGCTGCCACGGGACGCTTCGCGCCTCGCCGTTGAGGATAGCCATCGCCGTCCAAGCTTGCGTAACTCGGGTTCCCTTGAAGGGTGGGCGTGAGGGAGCCTAAGCCGGCCATGTCCACAGATGTCGCTGAACCACGTTCCGTGCCATTGATAGTAGAGTCTGGGTTGCCTCCCGATCCAGTAGGCAACGTCGTAGGTGAGTGAGGTTCAGTATAGGTCGCCGTGCTTGCGGAAGCTATGGTGTGAGTTGAGGAAGGACCTGCTGAGAAGGTAGAAGTATCTCTAGACGGGCCAATTAAACCAGGAATTGGTTCATCAACATCCATGCGCTCAGAACTCGAAAAAGATGTTGTGCCGACGGACGATCCTCGATTATGGTTTTCACTATCGCCGGCGTCCAGATGCGGAGCAGGCTCAATGGTCTTTAAAAATTCGTCAACAGACTGAGCAGGAACAGCAGTCATATCGATGTCTTGGCCTTGAAATGGGGTGGCGAAGGCTGGAGGTTCGCTCTGCCGAGCCTTTCGGGAGGCGATGACGGCCTTGCGGGCAAGTAATTCCTGGCGTCGTTGCTGCTCTATCATGAGCAACGAATTAGAAAGATCGACTGATGATGGAGAACTCGGCTCAGGCTTGATGTACGGGGAGCGGTCGGGTGAGGACATTCCAATGTTGATGCGCTCCATGCTCATACGCTCGGCAAGAGAGACTCGGGCTGGAATGACAGATGGAGGAGGCATTGCGGCAGACGAAGAATGAAGGAAGCGCGTGGACAAGGATGAAGAAACTGGTATGAGTGCAAGCATCTCAGGTGTTGGGTACGGAATGAGCCCACTTGTATCAAGATTGCTGGGGAGTCGCAGATTAAGTTCTGAAAAAACGTAGAAGATGACGTGTCGACTCAAGCCGCACTCCAAGAGATACTCGGCAGGCACGCCCCATCCCAGGAGGTCAAGAACGATGTCTTTGGCGGTATTGTATTGATCCTGGGTCACTAGAATGAAGTTAAAGCAAGGGCTGTTGATATGGGAATCAGGACGAACTGGCCAGTCCCGGCCTGACATGATTGGCGTCAAGTCGGTAGGTGGAAGTCTCAAGTACAAAAGGTTCGAGACTGGCAGCTTGCCATGAATGAGTGTCGGATGGTGCCGACGGGGAGAGTATTGCGGCTTCGATGCGAGATGGCGGACGTGGGGGTAAGGGGATTTCAGCTCTTGCCGATTCCTGGGGTTGGGATGCGGACGGCCGCGGTCTCGTCCTCGGGGGGGGTGTGGGCGACCGTCGTTGTGGAGGTGAAGTCTCGGTATCGCTGATCTCGCCCTCTTCGCGAATTTGACCGTCCTCTGTGTCTTCCATGTGGTCCGTCGGTGCCAGGGCAGCGGGTTGCAGGACCGGGGAGTGCCTGTTCTCGGACAGAGGGGCGGCGGCCGGATCGTCCTGACCGTAGTCTAGTTGTAGGGGGGGCTCTGGAGCTATGCGGGGAGGCAGAGCGGGAGACTCGGAAGGAACCTTCCTGCGCTTTCTGGACAAGAGAGCAGCGGCACGCAGCGAGGAGGCATTGTCCAGCGCACTCGTTGACGCCGAGGCGGACGTGGCGGACGATGGGTCTGATGGGGGGTGCTGGACGTCAGCGTCCATGGGAGAGTGAGAGTTGTTGCGAGGAGGTGTTGGTGAGGAGGAGGGAACGAAGGTTTCAGCGACCGCGAATGGATCAGCCACACGCACGGACCCCGTCCAGACTAGCGAGCTGGCCGTCGGCGACGTTCGCGGTAGTCTACTCGGTGTGCTCGTTGCCAGCGCAGAGTGTAGCGGCCAGCGTCAGACCCGCTGTGTAAGGCTGAATTCGAGGAGGCCAACTCATCACCACCACCACGATGCCCCTCAACTACTCCAAGTGGGACCAGCTCGAGCTCTCCGACGACTCCGACATCGAAGGGCACCCCAACGTCGACAAGCGCTCCCTCATCCGATGGAAACAGCGCGACATCCACGAGAAGCGCGAGACCCGCAAGCACAAGATCGACGCTCTCAAGGCCGAGATCGAGTGCAACAACGTCCTCCACCCCCGCCTCCTCAGGATCAGACAGCGCATCGCCGCCGCACCCGCCAGCGGCGACGGCGACCTCGCAGAAGAGGCGGATGTCGCAAAGTCTCTGTCGGGTCTCCCCTTCTTCCACTATCTTGTCGATCGTCTCCAGACAAGCCCCTCGCCTGCAGCACCGCCCACCAACGCAAAGAACCAGCCCACATACGATGCAATGGTCCTCTCCCTTCTTCTCCAGATCTACGACGCCGCCAAGTCTCTTCCCCCGGACGAACAGGAGCAAGCCGTCCTCGATGGCATGCAAAAGCACATCACACAGCTCGCAGAGCACACGCGCGAGCTTGAGGCTGGCTTCGAGGCAGAAATCAAGGAGCAGAAGAAGCACATCACCAGCGAGGACATCCACGAAGGCTGGGAGAACAAGGTATCTCCGCCTCCCGCACGCCGCCCCTGCTTGCCCACAGCACTGATTCTTGCACGATACTATCCAGTACGTCCCTTCTAAACCTGCCCCCCCGCCGATCAAGAATGCGATCACGGATGCCACTTCAAAGAAAACCAAGACCACAACTAAAACGACAACCTACGAAGTAATCAACCCTGCTACCTCGTCCTCTCATGTCCCGCCTCCCTCAGCTGCAGACGCCTCCAACGAGGACGACGAGGCGCAGGAAGACCTCCCCGAGCTCACTCCAACCCTCGCTCGCTTCTCCCGCCTGCCTCTTTGGGACTATGCCCAGTCCTTCTCTTTCATACAGAATAATCGCGACGTCGTCGTCCCCGGCGCAGCTGACGCGCTCCTTGTCACCGCCTTCCAGACACAGGCAGACGGGCATGCAGCGTATGCGAAGCAATGCGTACATCAGAGCTTGCTTTTGCAATATTGCGACAAATTAGGCCGCGATGGAGTGAGGGTGTTCTTCCAGAAGTAGGAAATTGCCTCTCATGTGATCGCGTGAGGACTGACGATTGTCATCATCCTCTAGGATGATTGCAGGCGATAAACGTTCCATCCCCATCTTCGTCAAAGATGTCGAGAGTACTTATGCTCATCTCATTACTCGTGTAGCAGCCGCTGCTGCTGAAGGCTCCTCTTATGCCTCACAGAAAGAGCAAATCCAGCTCGTCCCTGAGAACGCCGACTCCACCATCACCTTCAACGTACCTGACGGCCCGCCGCCCGACGACCTCGTCCTCGAGGACCCCCTCGAGGACCTGGACATCGAGGAAGTGCGCAAAGCGCTGATGATGAGATGGACCGTCTTCGAAGGGTTCAGTGACCCGCTCAAGGATGCACTGCGGGCCGGGACATTAGAGGGGGTGAACAAGGTGCTAGCGGAGATGGACGTCGCGGATGCTGAGGATGTGGTTTCGAAGCTGGACTTGGTGGGAATCATGAGACTTGCGGAAGGGGGCGTCAGAGATGAGACTGGCAACGCGGAGAAAGCGGATGACGAAGCTGAATGAATTTCTTGTAGGTTTCAACGGCCAGAATGTATGATACATCGCACCCATCGGTTGATCCAATTTATGTGCTGCGTCACATTAATGCCCAACCGTGCAAGCGGAACCCTAGATCTCTGAGACAGGTCGTCTGCCGACCGGACCACCTCTCCCGCTCACCTAGGAATGTGCGTTACTGTCGAGCCCGTACGCAAGGCCCAGAGCCACCCTTGCCGCAGCCTTCCTCCTCTCCTTATCAGGCATCCCAGCGATCTCCTCCTTTAGCCCTTGAAGCGCGCCCAACATACTTTGCAGATCAAAGCGCTCAAGATCGGCATCCTTCACCTTGACATCAACCTGGCTTTGCAACGGCGCTCCTCCAAGAGCGGTCAGTGCCTGGAAGCTCTCATCACCTCCTTCCAGCACGGGAGAGAGCGAGAGTGACACGGCGCCGAAAATTCTGCGCGAGGTCTCCGCAATCTCGACCTGGGATGGGATATCATCCTCGCCTTCCTCATCACCGCTGTCGGACAACCATTCTAGATTGGCCGACTCCTTATCAGTGTCGCCAAAGTCCGACACAGAGCCGAGGGATCTGTAAGACTCGCCGGGTACCAGGCGAGTTGCGTCGAAGGTTGGGTGGACGTCGAAAGTGGGAGTCGAGCGGCTAGATGTAGGGGAGTCAAAACTGAAGGTGGAGCTGAAACTCGTGGACGAGAGAGGTGGGAACCGTGGTGGAAACGATGAATGCTCTGAAGGTGCCTGAGGGATAGCAGCGGAACCTGAAGGCGACGCAGAGATGAAAGAGGTAAAATCATCGTCAAAACCTGCTTTAGGAGTGGTGGGGCGAGAACTTTCGAGGAAACCACTCAAGGAGGGAGAGATAGTAGTGACGGCGGTGCACCAGGGGCCAGTTTCAAACTCGCCGTCGCCAAATGGCGCATCTGCATCGCTAGACGACGTGTCTTGATCCAGCCAACGCTCGAGATCCTCAAGCTCTCGCCGCATACGATCCCCGTAGTTTCCGGATATTTTTTCTCCAACTAGTTGCACAAGATTGTCATATTCATCTGAGGATATATTCCTTTGTGCTGCGCCGATGAAGCCAGTCGTGGTGCCGCGGATGGAAGTGTGCCAAACCATTGATGGCCACATGATGGTGCTCAATGCATCGATAATCCGAGGCACGCCAGGAATGCCTAAGAAAGGGGCGGTGAGTACTAGCACACGAAACAGACAGGATCGACGACGAGCATAAAGGGCTGCAGACTGACCACTACGGTCCGGAGAGGAAGCCTCCAAGTCCGGCACATCCACAAACTCGAAACCCTTGGAAGACAAATAGACATCAATGTCTTGCTCATCCTCGATCTCTGAAGGAGAAGTCGAGTCCGTGGGGGGGAGTCTGATGGCGAGCGCAACTTGGAAATGGTGCTGGGATGACTGTTGAGCGAGCTTGCGCAGATGGTCGCGATAAGGCTGCGGATGTGAGCGGGGAGAGAACAAGGCAGATGGGGACGGACGCACGTCTCCTCTATTCCAGACGAACAGGAGCGCAGGAGGCGAGAGCTGCTCGTCGGTGGGCACTGTGGACAGCTGGTGGACGAGGAATTCCACGTTGGCGGTGTAGTACTTGTTCAGGATTGTCCATGGCACAGAAACGGCGTGCTCATCGAGGACAGCATCCTTGACGAGTCCTGCGACGGCTCGTCAGTGAGACGCAGCGGAAGAGGGAAACACCATGCGTCGAAGAAGTGCGACGACCGTCTGCGTGGACGCGGCGACTGCGAGAATGCAACACTCGGCGTCGTTGTGCATGCTGACTCGCTCCGGACGAGTGTCCGCGTGAACCTCACTCCATCTTATTCCACTGCGGCGACAACGCCGTCCTCACAGGCAGCCAGGGCCCTGCTGTTCGTGCCCGCTGAGCAGGTCGTTGTCACTCTGCCGTTCGTCGCTTTACGTCGATTTCACTCCTCTGCACGACATCCAAGTGCGCAACATGCAAGCTATTGGACTTCTCTCGTCAAGACCGCACGTTCAGCGGTGCGCAGCCTCCAGCGTGCTTGCATACTCGAACTCGCCCGAGTTTTCATGCTGAAGGTGGGTGGTTAGAACGACATCGCACGACAGCGCCAAACGCTTACCTCCCACATGTCGACAGCAACTTGGCAACTCTCACGGACCACGGTCGGTGAATCCTCCCGCGTCATCCATTCCGTGAGGTGGGGGAGCACTTCTGGTGTCGATATGCCACCGAGAGCCTCTGCTGCTTCGTGTCGCACCATGTCGGACTCGCTCGTATCTTGGAGGACCCTAAGCAAAGCCGGCACAGAATGGGCTGACAACAGCTGGCCAAATACAAATGCAATCTCATGCCTGCGACAATGTCGACGACAAAATGCCCATGTGAATGGATCACTTACTTGAAAAGAGCACTGTCGTCGGAGAAACCACATGCGAGTGCATCCACCGCCGCAGGGGTGCCAATATTGCGCAAGGCAAACATCGCACGGTACCTCTCGAAGAGCGGCACCTCTGTGTCGAGCAGCGTTTCTTTGAGTGACGATATGGACTCTTTGGTGACATCGTCTGATTTTGGTTGCCCCGATAGGAGACGGGAGGATGGGGGAGCGGGATCGATCGAGGTATATGTCCTGTCGGAGACACATGAGGAAGCAGGCAGAGGGCGGAAGGGACAGACGCACAGGATGGTATCAGGAGACTCTCTGACTGCGAGATGTTTGCTGCCTTCTTCCGAGGCATCCCAGTCGATCTTTGCGAGTGCGATCTCACACGTCTCGCGGACACTCCGGTGGGGATCAGAGAGGTATTCACGCAGGATCGGGACTGATGTCGCGGAGGAGATTGCGCCCATCGCTTCAGCTGCCTGTCCCGTAGGAATGTGAGAGAGGCCATGCACTGTACCGGCGAGGAGGACAGACCTCGTGTCGGACCATGGGGTCCTGGTCATGATTGCGCAAAACGGACTCGAGAACGGGCAACGCGGAAGTGTTTTGCATTTGTCCCAGGCAATAGGCCAGCTCGTGCTTGAGCAGCGCGGAAGGATCGCCAAACGCTGTGGAGGCAGGCGTAGGTGCGATGCGTTGGAGTGCGGCAGACGGACGACACCTTTCGATATGGCCGCGACTGCATCGTCGTTTTTGAGGGATTTGAGAGCAAAGAGGGCGCGGAATCTGTCGTGGAGGGCAACGTCTCCGGAGGTGTTGAGGAGGGCGTCCTCGAGGGCCTTGAGCATCGTGTGCGGACTTGGAAATCCAAGCCTCCTCCCGTCCACCATGCCCAAGTCAAAACGCTCAAAACTCGGTGAGCCCGACGGCTGTACTGCTGCCCGCCGCAAATGACGCCCTTGACCAGTCTCGCTCACAAAGGTGTCGAAGAAGACCAGGGAGCGCAAAAACGCGCTGCTGACCGAGGTGCGCTAGCCTGGTCGGGCATTCTCATCGTCCCAGCCACAGACATGGACAGATTCAACAAAACGCGGAAAAGTGGAAATACTGCTGGCTATTCGAGGTGGGTGCGATGCGCAACACGCATCTCAAAACCGTCCGAAGTCTCTGGAGAGAGTGAGTAGTGCGCATTGCGGGAACCTGGTTGGTCTGACTGCGTTGCGGCGAATGAAGTTCAGCACGGATATTTTTTGGGAGAGCTGCGGTGATGGCGAAAGCACTTGGAAATACACCGGAAGAGGAGCATCGGCCAGGACTGCACAAGCTTGCCGAGGTGCGTCGGCTCGGTGCGGTTCGTGCATGCGGGACATGACCATCCGTCTGCAGCAAATAAAAGGGCAGGTTGGCCTGCTGTTCACCGACACAGAGCCGCAGGAGGTGAGGGAGTGGTTCGATGACTTTCGACAAGCCGACTATGCGCGGACAGGCAACCTGGCGAGCCGGACGGTGGTGCTCCCTGCGGGACCTGTGATGCGTGTGTCGGACCCGCCAGAACCGTTCCCACACAACGAGGATGCACAGCTGCGTAAACTAGGGCTGTCTACGACGCTGAAGCGAGGAGTGCCGACGCTGGAGACGCCGCACAAGATATGCGAGGCGGGCGGGGCGCTGACGAGCGAGCAGGCACAGCTGCTGAAGCTGATTGGGGAGAGGATGGTGGTGTTCAGCGTGGGGCTGAGGGCGCGGTGGGACGCGGAGACGGGGCTGGTCGAGTAGGCGGGGGCGAGTGTTAAAGAAATGAATGTACAGTAGCTAGTGGCTGCTTGCAATCGCACGACATGGCGCACTTCTCCCCGCAGGACATGCTCGCCCTCCCCAGGCCCGGCGTCCCCCTCCCCAACCCCGCCGGCGACCTCGCCCTCGTCCCCGTCAGCACCCACGCCTTCGCTGAGCGCAAGTAAGCCCGCCCATCCCGCCCCCCCGCTCACTCAGTCCCGCCCCACACAGAACCCACAAATCGCTCGCCATCGTCCC
>JBBPOI010000256.1:0-18914 GCA_038091355.1 Phylloboletellus chloephorus | reverse complement strand
GCCGCCCCTCGTCTTCGTCGTTCCCCCTCTGCCCCGTCTGTTACCAAACCCCCCCCCCCCACCCCCTTTGTCTCCATGTTCGAGGAGATCTGCCTCACATGCTCGCGACAACTTCCCGACGACAGGTTGGTACCGTCCCCCGCATGCCCTGTTCATCCCTGACACACTGCACAGTCGTGCATACTGTAGTGACGAGTGCGAGGCTCTCGACCTGCACACCTCCCCTTCGATATCCTCGGCCAGCAGTGCTCTGTCTTCTCCCCACATTGACTGTGCTCTTGGTGGCGACGTTCCTGCCCTGATGCCGTCTGCTCTAGGCAGTGCACTCAGCAACTTCCGGAGACGCGACAGATATTCCACTTCGTCTTCTTCCACCTCCTCCGTGTCTTGGTCCGTCTTCACTGACGCCGAGGACGACGAACCTGTCGTCGGAATCGACGATGATTCCGGATTCGAAGGCGACAGCATCGAGGCCGGCATTGATGCTTTCATCCGCTCCATGGGCTCCCATCATTCAGTAAAACCATCAAGTTTGATGTACACTCGTCGACCATCCGCGACCAACCACCATTCTACCATCCCCCTCTTGTACTGCCGCACTTCTTCCAGTTCATCTTTGGGTCAAACACCCTCTCCCACCGTCGACGATTGCGAATTCCCTCTTGAGACTTCCCATCAAAACCGACATGACCTACTCACCTCGGCTCGAGAGCCAGAGAAGGACAGCTCCACCGTCACTTCAAAGTCCAAAAAGAGCCGCAACCGTGCGAGTCTGCCTGCGTATTTTTCGCTTTTGCAGATAAGCTCTCCCCAACGATCGCAAGTCCTTCCTTCGTCGGGCAATGTTGTCAACTTTAACCCCCGGCCATCCCCTCCAACTCCAAGATTGGCTTCTTTGTTTACTGGTCTGCGTTCCACACTAGAATCGACGCCGCGCGGTCATCGCCGCGAACCAGAAATATCACAATATTTTGATTCTCGTTCACGTTTGCGAACCCGTCAAAGTCCCATCGGGTCCGAAACCCACGGGGGTCAAGACAGCCTAGGCAGGGTGGATCAAGTGCTCGATTGGTCCTGTGCTCCCCTCCATAGGGGTCGCCCGACTCGACGCAACAGTTCCCCGCTTCCCAAGATGGTACTTTCCATGCAGGAGTTTGAAGATCCAGCCTTGGTTACTGGTCCTGTCGCCCATAACGAAAGGCGTGGACGTTATTGCACACAGGAACTCGAGGGTCGGGGGTCGTCACAAGATGCACCCGGCTTCGGGAATGGGCGCAGCGGCCTAAGGGAACGTGAACGTACTGCAGGTCGTTGGTAGCATTGCAATCGTGTGCCCCGTATTCCCGCTTTCGCATCCTACACTATGGTGCTGTCAAAACCCCCATCATCGCTCCCGCCCAAGGAAACGAAACGAACAGCAGGCTGCGCCTACGATCATTATTTTACTCCACTTCATCATCAGCATTACGTCGCTACTCGACTTCTATTCCATTCTGCGTACCAGATCTATACAACAAGAACACCATGTCATTGACTCAAGAAAACTTACGGAACTCATACCACCATCGGCACGTTTGCCGTTTGCATGCATTTGTTATCTATCGCCATCGCACACAAAAGCTTACAATCCTCTTTGCATTGACCATCTTCATGAAGCATACATTGTTTTACTGTCGTTACCGAGTTTCTTTCTCGATTTTGCACTGGCAGGAATAGTATACATGGACCACAACGTGTCACTCATTGAAACTGGCAGTCTGGTAAAGGCCGGCCGGACTGGCCATGAGCTGAGCCTGGAGGTCCCAGACGGTTAGACACCGCGTGTTATCTGCCCAGGAATTAAGCCATGATGAGGGGGCGTCTGATGCACGGTGCAGAAACGTGCCCTGGCAGGGGAAGCGACGTGTCGGTCCTGGACCAGAGAGCCATTGGACTGACCCCTCGAAAGTAAAATGGAGGGGTCGCTTTCCTTTCTTAGTTGGTGAGCAGGCCTCACACTGGCAGTCAGCAACGAGACCAAGGCCTTTACCGTCCATTCTCTTCCGTTGAACCATCATTGTCTGACAGGAACTCTCAGATCTACTGTAGCGACGCTCGAGGCGCTGCATGTCAGCCCAAAGAACTGAACAGCCATCTAGCCACCATTGATCCAATCGCCCGGCTGGTCATTGCCCAGGACACCCGTCCTACACGCCAAGAGCCTCCCTCAAGGCTGGAATCCACTACGGAACCAAGCCTAATCGCCTCCACCACAAGGCAGTCCACTCTCCAAGCACAACCATCCAGTTCTTTGGTTCCTTCTACACGTCCCCGCGCTCTCGTAGAGGACTCCGAGGGTGACGCACCCCCTGCTGCTCCCTCAGGTGCGCTCTCGACCTTCCTCGTTACCCATCTCTGGTGAACTTAGATGTTCGCTTACGTTCGGGCTTATACCCTGTTCGTCAACAGACTCAGCGAGGCCCTACAAGAGACAACGAGTAGACACCGCAAGCTCCGACGCCTCCGACTCTACTGCCCTCTCCGCCATTGACCATACTTCTTGCGCACAGGGATCCCTCGCAGATAAGATGTACATTCCGCGTTCAGACAAAGCGTCGACCTCATCGGTGCCCATCAACTCCATCTCAGAGGCCGGTCCGTCCACTATCGTGTTGGACAAAGCTGGTCGCTCCAATGGTATCACCAACATCAATGGCTTCAAGGCCAATGGTTCCTCGCCGATGAGCAATGGCGTTTCCCAGCACAGTTCTTCTGTACCACGCGTGTCCCTGCCAGGCACGACGTTGTACGACGACCCTTACGTGGACAGGGAAGAATTTGTCAGATTAGTTATACAGAGTCTACGAGATGTAGGCTATGTGTAAGTCAGCCTTTGATTGTCTTCCTCTTATCAGTGCTATGCTGAATGTAATTTCTATAGCGAGTCTGCTGCCACTCTCGAAGCAGAGTCAGGTTACTCCTTGGAGGCACCAGAAGTCACCGAGTTCCGTCAGTATATTCTCAACGCAGACTGGGCGAACGCAGAATTGCTGCTCTCCCGCATTACTGCAGCAGATGAGGAGGCGCTCTGGGTGCGATCAACACGCGTCTATCATAGAGCTTGATGATTCTGACACATCTATTCTTAGGAGGCCCACTTTCTCATTGGGAGACAGAAATACCTCGAGCTCTTGGAGGCACGAAAAACCACAGCTGCTCTACAGGTCCTCCGTAACGAATTAGCTCCTCTAAGCACAAATCCAGAACAATTGCACGCATTATCGAGGTAGGCATCAAGTGGACCCAAATGAGAGCACCATTTGCTCATAGTCCCTGCGACAGTCTGATTATGTGTTCAGACCCTGACGATTTACGACGACGTGCATCGTGGGATGGGGCTTCCAGAACCTCTCGACGAACATTGCTTTCTGAATTGCAACGTAGGCTTATCCGTCCCATTTTTTTTCATCGCAGCGCTAAGAAAAACCTTTGTGGCAGACTTCATACCCTCCACGACCATGATCCCCTCCCGGCGACTTGCCGCTCTGTTGACACAATCAAGACATTATCAAAGAGAACATTGCCTATATCACAATGCGCCAATGAATGCCGCTTCTTTCTCATTGTTCTCTGACCACCATTGCGACAGAGAGGGTTTCCCTTGTGTGACAACTACTGTTCTTGATGTACACACTGATGAGGTGTGGAACGTGGCCTGGAGTCATGATGGCTTACGCCTGGCTAGCGCAAGCAAAGACAAGTCAGCCATAATTTGGCGGATCGGGGCAAGTGTCTCATCATCACAGGAGGATCAGGGCTGACACGACGCCCACATCCAGTCAGATGCTGAACCTGCCTCTCGTGAATGTGTGGTGGAGTTCACTCTTCGGGAGCATCCGTTTCCTGTCGGTGCATTGGCATGGTCGCTTGACGACTCAGTCTTGGCCACGTCTGCGGACCATCTGATATTACTTTGGGATACCAAGGTAGTGATTATCTCGCTTATCGTGTAAAGGGTAACTTCACAAAGTCTTGCTAGACCGGCAAGTGTTTACATACTCTTGATTCTCATTCGGAGACCGTTTCGGCGCTGGTGTGGTTACCAGATGGTTCAGGGTTTATGTCGGCGAGTCTGGATCGCAAAATATTTTCATGGGTGTGCTCAATCCTCCGATGCATTTCTGAATACATCTCACTTCTGTTCCAGGATATGGCTGGGAAGCTTCGGGATGATTGGACTGGTGTGCCCATTCGTGTAACCGATATGGCCGTTACTCCAGACATGACGCGGCTTGTCACGGTTGGGATGGACTATATCGCAACACCACCTACAGCAGCAGACGCCAGCCGAGGTGTCAGCAGGGAACCAACACCACCTCCGACAAGTAATGGGAACGGCGCGACGATGAATGGGGGGCGACAGTCGGAGAATCGGATGATCATATATGACCTAAAGAGCAGGGTTATTGAGCTGTGAGTTTCGTGCCTTTCTCGTTTTCAGCCGACTGAGAAGGGTCTGTGCAGATCGCTCCCCACAGAGGGTGAACTCACAAGCGTGAAGATTTCTGAGGACTCCCAGTTCGCGCTAATTAACCATGCGCCGGATGTGAGCATTCAGATTGCGACCCTGTGTGGCGTATTGAATAGGTGTATTTTAGGAGGTACATTTGTGGGACTTGAATGAGGGTCGGCTTGCGCGCAAGTTCACCGGGCAGCATCAGGGCCATCATGTCATTCGGAGTTGCTTCGGCGGCATCGATGGTAACTTTGTGGTCAGTGGAAGCGAAGGTGGGTATTGGTCGCGTCGTCGTCTCCGGTATAATCCTCATGGATGTCGCAGACCGTAACGTTTATGTCTGGCACCGGGATACCGGTGTACTTCTTGAGATCCTCCCAGGTCATGGAATGGGAAGCGTGAATTCAGTCGCGTGGAACCCACGGAACGAACGCATGTTTGCGTCCTGTTCGGATGACTTCACGATTCGGATATGGGAACCGTTGCCCTACCACGCCGCTGGTGTGCTGTCGTCTTCCAGCGATGGATGCAGAAACGGAAAGGGCAAGGGTAAAGTCCGGTCATAGGAGTGGGGTCGTACTAACCACCCTTTATTTTGCATGGACAATCGGCATACGCTAACTCATCTTGCTTGTTCATTATCTGGCCCGGTTTCACACATCGATCGAACATTTCGTTCGGAATCTTCTCTCCAACCTCAACCAATGTCACGACATGTTATGCATGGTATAGATAGTTACAATAGCATTCCTAGCAGGAACGTAGGATACTCGCCGACGATAGTGTAGGCAAACATATCAACCACACGTGATCTCGACGCGCACGCCTTGCCCAACACATCGCGTATTAAAATGAAGTCGTGCACGATCTGGTTCTCACTGGCGCTCCCGTTACACGTTCTGGCCCGCGAGCCCGCTTGGAACGGCAAGACGCCGCCGGGGCCAGAGTCAGACAAAACCCAGGCGTTCTTGCCGTTCTACGTCCCGCCTGGCGCAAAAGGCTACCACTCGTCCTTCCCGCTCATTCAGTATCGGGGTCTCTGGAGACAGTCTTTCTCTGGCTCGTCCACCGAAGGCACGTTTCGTTGGACCGACGAACCTGGCGCTCGAGTGTCCCTTTCTTTCGTCGGAACTGGCATCGAGTGGTTTGGATCTCAAGACAGGACGCACGGCATTGCTACTGTTTTCATTGACGGCCAGAACGTGGCCGCCATCGATGCTTGGAGCACCGTTCCGCGCTATCAGCAACGATTGTTTTGGAAGTACGACCTTCCGTACGGCAAACATGTCATAGAAGTCGAACATACCGGAAAGGGAGGGGAAAGCGTAGCCAGCCCAATCACCGACATTTACGCCATGGTCGTGACGAAAGGCCAAGATTACGGTGACCCACTGTCTCCGCCAGCTGGCCACAACGACGATGCTCACAGCCACGAAAGTATGCAGGGGAACCAATGGTCTTTGGTGCAACACGGTTCCACCGGCGTTTCTGCGATGCAATTGGCCGTCATATCTCCTAGTCACGCTCTCATTGTCGACAAAGTGGAGCACAATCCAATATCGATCGGTGGCCACCCAGCCTGGGCGGCGCTGTATAACCTCGATACGCATGCCGTCATGCCTCTGGAATTACAGTCAAACTCTTTCTGTGCTGGCGGAACCTTTTTGAGCAATGGGACCCTTATAAATGTTGGAGGAAATCCCGTCATCGAGAGCTTCACTGGTCCGGCAGACTTCGGCCATTTGGATGGGCTGCAAGCTGTTCGCCTCTTCCATCCCTGCCTTTCACCCGATGTCTCTCGGTGCTACATTTACGAGAACCACGCTCGCATCCGTATGGCAAGTCCCAGGTGGTACAACACTGTCCTCAGGCTGCCTGACGGCAGCGCGATGATCGTTGGAGGATCCAAGAAAGGCGGCTGGATCAACAACGCGACGGTCAACAATCCTACCGTGGAGTATTGGCCACCAAAGTCAATTCATGCCTCGAATGGATTGCCAATCCACCTGCCGTTCCTAGTCGATACGTTAAATGCCAACCTATTTCCAATCGCCTTCGCTCTTCCGGACGGTAAGATATTCATGGCTGCTAATCAGGATGCCATGATCTACGATTGGGAAGCGAACATCGAGCAGAGGCTTCCACGGATACCCAACGGCGTTCGTGTCACCTATCCGATGGCGGGTGTCGGGCTCCTCCTTCCACTATCCCCTGATGACTACACGCCAGAGATCCTCATATGCGGCGGCTCCACCATCGATGACACATCCCCAAGCTATGAAATATCGTCACAAGATTCCGCATCCAACCAGTGTTCGAGGATCACACTGACCGAGGCCGGAATCGCTGCAGGGTGGGAAGTGGAACGACTTCCTGAACCAAGGCACATGCCTGATGCTGTTTTGCTCCCAACCGGGCAAGTTTTTATTGTAAATGGCGCCAAGTCAGGGATTTCTGGATACGGCAATGTCAAAGGCCAGGCAGGAGATTCGAATGCGGATAACCCAAGCCTCACACCTGTTTTGTATACACCCGACGCGCCTTCTGGCCAACGGTTCTCGGCCGCGGGTATGAAATCAAGTTTGATACCCCGTATGTATCACTCAGTAGCGACCTTGACGCCTGCTGGCGACATCTTGGTTGCGGGGAGTAATCCCAACCTGGATAGGAGCGAAGTGAAGTTTGGAACGGAGTACAGAGTGGAAAGATTCCAGCCGCCTTATATGTATGCAAAGCGATCAGTCATCAGCCATCTCCCCCACAACATCTACTATGCGCAATCTTTCGAGATGGACGTCAACATACCCTCCGGAATTAACACCACGCATCGAACAATCGGGGGTAAACCTTTTTTTGTTTCCGTAGCTGCTGGTAGCTAACCTGTTCTATGAAGTCGCACTGATGGATTTGGGCTTCGTCACGCACACAGTGCACGCGAATTCCAGGCTAGTATATCTGGCGGTCTCTTCATTCCACAACGGAGAGAGCATGGTAGTCAACGGGCCGCCAAATAGCAACATCTACCCGCCAGGCCCGGGATGGATCTTTCTCGTCGTCAACGGAATCCCAAGTCAAGGAAGGATGGTTATGATTGGGGATGGACAAGGACCCCCCCTGGACAACTCCGCCTGGGAGAAGTAAGTTTGCGTATGATGTTTGCGCGCGCCAGTTGCTGATTTATGCAGTATGCTCAAGCAAACTATGGTTGACCAATACGAGATATCTAAGAAGAAAAGCAAAGCTCACGAAAAGACCAGATTTCAGTGAGAAACATCACTTTGGAGCTGCCGCACAGCCTACATTTTGGCTTTCCGTCGTTGCCGCTTGAATATGCACTGTATACTCGCTGTGGTTGTGTCCATTCTTTTTTTTTCCCTTGGCGTCAACTCATCGATAATGTAAAATGAAATGAGAAGATACACAATCTAGGTCATAGAGCCCGTTGTTTCATCCGACTGCTCACAGTCCTCAACCCAGCGTATACCTTTCCCGGAGGTGAACCAAGGATAAGAGATACGATTGCATCTCGCGCAATTTTGATATTTTGAAATGAGCCCATGATATGAATTTTCCTACACAGAGGTCAGAAAACGCAGAGAGCATACGTCGAACACTCGACAAACGTGTCTGCAAGGACAATTCGTGTGCGACTAGCATTCTCGATCGTGAATTTCGTCTTTCCATCTTGTCCTGCTATCCTACCTGGGAGACGGATAAATAGCTGCCGAGTCGATGGATTACCACGTACCGATGGCACGGGATAAGTGATCGCCGTGCAGCGTTTTCACGTCTTTTATTTCGAAAGAGTCGAGATAAAGATCATCCAAACGAAGGAGTGCGATGGCGTCCTTCGATGTTGACCATTAGCCGGTAGTTCGGAATAGCCTGGAATGCTTACATTGACATCAAAACCCAGTGCATAGGCTTTGACGAAATCAGCCCCTTTTTGTATCGATCCAGTGTCTTTTGTGTGTTTTGAAGTCTACGGACGGGGTTAGGATGAGCGAGCGAAGGACTGGCCAATGCATACCCGGATCTCTACACATCTCCGTTGCACATTCATTCGAACTTGCAGCCCGAGGATCTCTGTAAGAGGCGAGAATATGCTGATCCAATCCTTTTTAATTGGTGTCATGCGGTGCGGTGGTATAGGGATTCGCCTGGTCTCCGACCTGAGCGTGGTCGATTGTGCAGATGCTGGGAGGACGGGGAATGATGGTGCGGAGGGCGGTTGTGGGGCAGACTCGGGGTGGACGTCAATCACGAGTTCGTCGTCGTCCTTCGTATCTGTGAGTGAATGGATGGGTCCTTCTATGAGAGGTTCCGGCTGCATGTCTTGGTCGACATTGATTTGTTTCATTGAGCTCGCTTCTGAGTCGGTTGCTGCTTTCCTTTTTGCAAGAGTCCTCCGGGTTTTCTTGTGAGCATTCGATGGAGTAGTATGAGTGACAACCATGATGTGGGGAATGCAAGACACGAGCCCGCTCATGTAATCTGCCCAAGTCTTGATGTTGTACACAGCTTGGGCTCAGGTCATCTCTCGCCATGTCTAACGGCGTCGGGAACACCAAGGACCTCAATACAAGTCGAGCAGAGGGTAGGGCACCTCTGTCAACGCGTATCTTACCTTACGCACTCAGACAGAGGTCTCTTTTCAGCTTTACAGGGCTTGCTCGACTCCCTGGGCGATGCAACTGGCGATCCATCCCCAAGCACTACGTTATCCACAGCACAACTGCGGAAGTTGTCGGACAAGTTCAACGGGGTCTTGGGAGACAGTGCAGATCAAGGCCTTGCACAAGGAAGCCAGCCTGGCCAGGTACAAGTGCCTCGGAATGGTATTTTACTCGATTTCTGACAATGGAATACAGCTCCTGAACGAGGATGGCCTTCCCATCATCAACATTTCAGAACCACTCTATCAAGATTTCCAGACGAGTACTTTGCCCCTTCCTGCTCCAGAGCATGAGCTGATCCCAGTCTCACTTTTGCCACCTGATGAACGAGAGCGGCGGCGGCGCGAACGCGACCATATTCTTGATTTGCTCGAGGAGGAGGAACGTTTACAGCAGCTAAAAGACGAGCGGGATGCAGAGGAAGAAAGGAAAGAAGCGCTCAGAAAACGCAAGGAGTCGGCAAAGGCTGAACTGGAACAGCTCAAAGCTTCCAGAGCATTGCAGAAGAAGATGGGGCAGGCCCTCGTCCGGGATACCAAAGGAGCGAATGGAAATAGGGAGAACGGACTGGAAGAAAATGTGTTCTTAAGACCTCCCCCCACGTCCTCGGCGGCAAAGAAAAGTGTGTCCTTTGCGGATGCTCCAGCCATGGAAGTCGACAAAGAGGAACAGCAGACCCCAATACGCCAGGTTGACTGGGGTGATGTTATTCCCGGTAGATTACGTGCCCACAGCCGTCTGCCTCTGGTGAGTACGGCCGAGGCACAGAAATCCCCCATGAAGATGCATGTGGTGGAGCGCCGTCCTATTGCAGCACCTACCTCCTCTACCTCTCACAATGGTCGAGACTCGGATGACGAGTCCACCTCTTCAGCCGGGTGCTCTTGTCCACGAATGCAAAGTGTTGCTTTAGATGAAGAGGACAGGTTCTCGTCACGCAACCATGATCCCTCGGATGAAGAGCCCTTGGAGGAAGAATTCGATTACGACTCTGCACAACATCATCGAGAAATTGCGCTGGAATATCACAGAAAAAGACACGCCATCGGCGCTGAGACTGCGAAAGCAATGGCTGCCCATACACTTGATGACCATGAGCATGACGAGATCGTGCGTGACGATGTCTGTTCTGCGTTCGTTGATCTGAACAAAACTCAGCCCAACGGACAGTTGCCGTTGTCACGTTTCCGAGCGGATCGTATGACAGCAGCGTATGACAAGTCGTACGCTCCTGTTTCTACATCAATGGGACCCTCCTTCATACCAGCCTCCCGTCAAAATTCCCTTCGAAAGTCTGTAAGGCTGGGCAAGTTGGAAAATGATCAACTTATGGGGGAAGGATCTGGAGAAAGCGGGAGCGAGAACGAAACCATCAGAGAAGTAATCCACATGCTGAAAACAGGCAGCATGCAGAATGCTGGTCCCGATTTCGATCCATCATCACTCTCTAGCGCTCCTCCTAGCCGCAATGCAGATGTCGTGGAATCATCGCCTGTACGGACGTCAAGTGTGAACACTGGCCCCTAAACCTCGTCCGTAGCCCTTGTGTAAGCCTGGGTACTCACGACATGGGATCATCGATGTACAGGTAGCCCTTGGTCGCTTACCATCAACCAGTCGGTCTTCCTAGTTCTCTATGCAAGTCGTCACTTTGTGTATGCTAGCGATTCCCGCCGTTCATCCAGCGGGTTTCCACCTTGCCCAAGCCCTCACTCTCGTTCGTAGTCGGCAGATTCTTTTCTTTGTGGGGCTCTAAGTAGATAGATGCTCGTATGATCGTGCTGCCATCATGCAGGAGCCAAGTAAGCAAAAAGTGGACAAATCCGGACTCGAACCGGAGACCCCCCGCAACTCAGCACGGATGCTAAGCGGATGTGATAACCAGCTACACCATATGCCCGGTCACCACTCCCCGCCAATTGCGCACCACGTTGGGTCGGGATGGTTGGGACGTCTCAGCAGCATGCGCAGACTCCTCCTGTTCAGTGTCGTTTTTCGTGTTCTGCTCGCCATCTTCACCCAAAGCTACTTCCAACCAGACGAATACTTCCAAGCACTAGAGCCCGCGCACAAATATGTCTTTGGTTATGGTCACCTCACCTGGGAATGGGTCAACCCTGAGCCTTTGAGGAGCATGCTATATCCCGCACTCAATATCCCCGTGTATTGGCTACTGAAAGCATTGGGATTGGACGCGCATCCTTCGTTGGTGGTACGTTTCGGCTCGTTCTCGATTGACGTGTCTGATGTCAATAGGTCGCCGGACCAAGAGTAGTCCACGGCTTGCTCGCTGCTCTGACCGATGTGTGGGTATGCAAGTTGGCCAGCATAGTCCTGGACGATGTGTCTAGCAAGGGGATTACTGACCGCGCTGCACTATCAGTATGTGATCAAGTTCGCGCTGTGTAATTCTTCAAACACCAGGGTTTATAGTATCTCCTCTCCGTAACCTCTTTCTTTCATTCGCTGTCCTTGTCAAGGTCAATGTCCAATTCACTGGAAGTATCCCTCACAACTATTGCCTTAGGATACTTCCCGTGGGATGTTTTAGCCGCGTCCTCCTCCTTGCTCGACTTGTGCGTTCTGCTCCACTAATTTCTTTGTGTGTATATCTCACACATCCGTGAAGACCAAAGCTCAGACGAAGCACCGTCTTCGCGGGGATTGCATGCGCCATCCGACCTACCAATGCCATAATTTGGATATACATGTTCACTGTTCTCTTATGGCGCATCAGGGTAAATGCAAAACTCCTGGTAACTACCCTACGCGATTCCGTGTGCATTGGGTCCGTATATGCATCTTTTTCCCCCAACCTGCCTTTTCACGTATTCTTCAAGCCTGACAGTTATTCTGGCCGTTTTTGCGCTCGATACGTGGTTTTACGGCCGGCCAACGTTGACCTTGATGAATTTTCTGCTAGTAAACGCGTCGCCTGTCTCATTGTTCTATGGATCGAGTCCCTGGCACTATTATCTATCGCAAGCTCTCCCCATCCTATGTGCGACGGCGCTGCCGTTTGTCCTTCACGGGCTTTGGCTGGCACTCGCGAACCATGGATCCAAGTTGCATATCCTGGCAGGATGCATTGGATGGACTGTGTCCATCTATTCGTACATTGGACACAAGGAATGGCGATTTTTACACCCGCTGCTTCCCATGATGCATATTTTGGCTGCCGAGTCCGTCGCTCAGCTGGTACATCCATGCTGGGAAGGTAGGCGCGTACAGCCTACAACGCAAAACCAAAGTACCCTGAGCAAATCGTGTTGGTCGCTCCTCCGAAGCCAAATCATCATCCCACTCTTCTTGTTGCTCTCAGTCCCGGCTTCTGTTTATGTCGTGTTCTTCCACTGCACAGGTCAGATCAAGGTCATGTCATTCTTGAGGCAACTTCCCGTGGATAACTCCACGACAATCGGGTTCCTAATGCCATGTCATTCCACACCATGGCAAGCGTATCTCCACCGCCCAGACCTTGCTCAACCCGGAAAGATGTGGGCTTTGGGATGTGAACCTCCTCTGGGGTACGCCAGGATGTTTACATATGTCTCTGTGATGATGTTCAGTATACTATCTAGCCTTCAAAATCATGCGGAATACAAAGATCAGACCAACATTTTTTTCGAGTCTCCAATCTCATATATACAATCCCACTTCCCTGCTCACGTTGACATCACATTTCCTCTGTCCCCTTTCCCCTTCTCAGTTCCAAATGCAACCTTTATACAAACGCTGCGAACAATAGAGGTCCAGTCGGGATCATGGGATCTCGGGTGGCGGCACGAGTGGCCGAGGTACATCGTTTGCTTCGGAACGCTTTTGAATAAGCCCGGAATACGAACATTGTTTGAAGGCAATGGGTACATGGAGGTGTGGCAGGGCGGGTGGCAGTGGGAAGGAGAGGGGCAGAGGAGGGGAGGGGTGAGGGTGTGGGCCTACGGAGGCATTGGCGACATCATGATCGGCAGTCCTTCACGCTAGCCAGTAACGCAGGACTCCTGTGCGTCGAGGACAACATAAATTGGATTGGTAGTCAAATACAAGCATCACGCTGTCTATCGAAGGGTCGCTGATGGCGGCACCTCCACTCCTCGTGACTCAGGCTCACTTGTTCTGACGTCGAGTGAGCTAGATCGCGGCATTAATGCTTGCAAACGGAAGAGGGTGTCAGCGAACAACTTACTCTACGACGCTTCTTCAACCTGGCAGATCTTGTTAGAAATAAGAGATGGTCGAGGGAGGGTACATACTTATGCTTCTTCATCTTCTTTCGCTTCTTTCGCCGTGTACTATCAGCATGAATGCTGACCCACTCCTGGGCCGTTTCTTTGGCCAAGGTCATGTCACTCTCCAAGCGCTCGACACTCAATCCAAGACGAGATAAGGTCTGTTGCCACGCAACAACACCCCCGACGCGATCCATGACTAACGTGTGCGCTAGCTGACGAGCGGCATCCGCATCAGCGTCAGGGGACGACTCTGGGGGGTCATCAATAGTGGCGAACGACGAGTGCGAGTCGTTGCCGACTTGATCTTCAGAAGAGGTGAACAAGGGAGCAGAAGGGTCAACAGGTTCGAATATGACGGACGTCGGCTGGTTTATGAGGAGTAAGGGTCTATGCACGGAGAAGAATTGATGGAGTTTGTATTCCTTGGGAGAAATGGACGGATGAACTGGGACATGTGACGAAGAAGAGGACATGAAGGGCAAAGAGGTGCTCGGTGAGATGGGGAGCGCGGGAGGCGACTGGGGGCGTGTTTCGGCTGGCTTGCTGGACGGGTTCTCGTCGGCGGTTGCAGCTTTCACCATGCCACTTGCATTTGCAGGCGGACTGGTGACATTGGATTCTGCAGGAGAGACGGGAGAGGTGGCGTTGTCTACCTTGGCTCGAGCAGGCTGCAATACTGGTTTGGGCGGCTTGGCGGAAACGGTGTGTCTTCCGCCTCCAGGTTTGGAGGAGAAAAAGGAAGAATAAGCTCGTCCTACCGGCTGAGGAGGGCGAGCTAGACGAGAGAAGAGAGACATGCAGTGCGTAGATGTGGCAATGTCCGTTCAAAGCCTTTTTCACTGATCAGCCAAATTGGGTTCAACACTCGACCTCTCCTGCCTCGATGGCTGCCCGTCGAAACCTGTATGGGTTGCCGGGACTCCCTCAGACGTTTGAAGTTCAGTACGTTGCCCCAGTGTTTCGATTCAGAGGTACTAATCAGGTTCTGCACATCCTCAGGATATGGGGCTCCTTCGTATTCGCGAACCAAGCACGACACCAGAGTTACGTTTGCGTCGCTGTTCCTGCGATACTCAACTGCTATCCCGATCCCCATATACCGTGCGGGACCTCAAAGACAGATTACCTATTGGTAGGTTGTCCCTTCGGGAGAAAAAAATTACACAAAGAACCCTCCGTTGGCCCCACGTGAAGATGTTCAAGGATGAGCCACAAGCATTCGCGCTTTCAGCTGATCGCCACAGGCAAGGAACGAGATGATTAACAAAACAAGTGTCTGAATCGTAAACGCGATGGAGCCAGCCCTCATCGACCCCAGTTTGCGAGTGCAGTTGTTTCCACGCAACACAAGCAAAAACGTGCGTATCATGGAACTGCGTGGCACGGGCAGGTGTGTTCGACCAATCAATCTGTTGTAGTTTACAATGTGTATTTACAATGCGAGCACTGTTCTGGGCTTGCTTGGCCGAGGGCCAGTAGGCACGAAACAATATGAAGTGATCACTTGATTTTCTTCAAGACTCTGATCAGGCATTATCTGCCTGATAGGTACAAGTGCATGTGCCATTACTATTTATGGTATGTGTCTTTTGTGCTCTGACTCAGTAATGGTTGGCTTGCACACAATGCACATCTGCCATATCCCGGAACCTCCACATGCAACTCCAGCCCTCTGGACACAACTCCACTTTGAAAGAAGTGAACTCCAGTGTGTTCCTGCTCAGGACACAACTCTGTGCCTCTGGACCTTTAGGACTTTCTGTAGAAAGTTTTGATGTAGTCACTGTAGAAAGGCTACAGCCCAAATAAGGCCTGCTTATGTAATATAGTAGTGTTGAGTCGAATTTTAATGCCTTATTACACTAGGCTAATTGATCGAGTGTAGCCGGCCATCATTTGAACCTTTCTTCTCTCTAATCTGCCTTTTTGTTTGTTCTAACCTTCTAACCCAAACCTCCATGATCTCACTGGCACCTCCCGCTGGTCCCTTTCGCCTCTATGGCTTGCTTGCCTCCATGGCAACCCTTGCGCCTCGACGGCTCATCTGCGCCTCTAAGGCTAACGCACCACATCTCCACATATGTGCTGCCACTAAGCTATGTCATCGCCGAATGGTCGAGTTCGTGCATCATAGCTCTCACCCCTATTGCGCACTAGGGAGATGACGGTAGCAGGGGCACTTTGCTCCTCAGACTCACTCCCGTCGTCTTGCTAGGTAAGCCACGGCCAGCAGCCTTTATTTTCTTTCGTTATTGATCTCTCGTCGTTTCGTTAGTGGCCGTTGTTAATAGTTCTCGCACTATAATCATTGTTTTTGCCAAACCAGTCACTTCGCTCCCATCGTACCTCATGAGTGGAAATGCGGAGTCTTCAAAAATGGCCTCTGAAGAAGTCCTATCTGGATGCGAGGATGGTGAAGCATCTGACATGGAAGCGGTCGATTTCTGCCTCCGGATTATTGACAAATTTCACAAAGCGGAGGTTTCACGATCAGAGGCGACTAGCCAGATTCACGAGACTTTACTTGCGGCCAAACTCTGCTCGGATTGGTCAGCGAGCTTCGGAGGAGATTTTTCCACCTACTACGAAATACTCGACGATGTTGATCAAGAACGAGTTGTTAGTCAGTGAAGGGAAGAAAGTGGTGACAACGTACCGATCCCTCGAGGATCCCGGACAGGGAGTTTCCATGACGCCATCGGTAAAGGACCATCGGGGTCATCGAATAAAAGAGGGGGCGAAGAAATGCAGGAATCTGACGATGAACCCGATAGTGACAGGGGAGGTCTATCGAAACGTCAGCGAGGAACCATTGATGTCGAAACCTTCGCTTGGGAAGCCACCAGCTCTGCCCTTCGAAACTCGCTCTCTGAAGAACACAGGAAACTCCTGTCCACGCTCGACAATTGGTCAAACGACCCCAGCTACGTCGTCAGAAAAATTATGCTTGTGTCCGGAGCTCTTGATTTCCCAATCGACCAATGGACAAATATCGTCAAAGGGTTGCCCGTCGATCTTAACAAAGTCCTCGGAGCCCACTACTCCACTGAATTTGACTCTCGGCAGACCCGGGATCTTGGCGACCTGTTCCAACTCTCAGTGCGTGGACCGAAGCAGGTTAAAACGGTCCGAACCCATGGAGAGTGGATCATTGCTTTCGGAAAGACCCTCGAAGCTACCTCGTTTGCCTTGCCCGGATGTCGGAGCGAGTATATTACCTGGCAAGAGCATATCATTCAATAATTTGCTTCCATGCAATCGGTTTTTCATGACCGAGTTATCGAATTCGACTGCGCCGCTCGACTCCGGGTCTCCAACCAAAAACATTTACGCCTCTCTAATATTGCCAGATTTGAGGACTTACATACCATACACCTCTCGTCAATTGGTACTGGTTGCGCTTCCAACCAGCGTGGAAGCGAATGATACCGGAGGTCAGACGGGAGATCCACTCAGGCCGGGCGTCGAGAACCTTGCCAAAAATGGAATCAGGGGGTGTGTGAAAAATCAGCAGCTGACTGTCAATATGAACATACCTGCGACAAGCGGGGATGCTGTGGAACGCATTGGCATCCAGACTGTCCGCGCGCTTGAAACGTTGAATTTTCAGATTGGCAAAGGACCCAGGTATCGAAGAAGCTTCACATGGGACCAGCAAAAGCGAGTTCGAAGCCGTACCGTGTTATGGACTGAAACTGCCACGCCTTTGCCACGCCCTCCCATCCGGGAATTCTCGAACTCATCCGCTATTCACACCCTGCATTCACGCCCGGATCTTTTCCATGTCTCAACACCGATCCACCTTTCTCGTTTTCAAGCCCTTTTAGCAGATCATCCTAATCCAGAATTCGTACGTTCCGTTTGCCTTGGACTGCGCGAAGGTTTCTGGCCCTTCACAGATATGCATCCAGGCGAATGGCCTTGCACCTGGGATAATTCAGCACATTCGTCTCGAACTCCTCAAGAGCACGACTTTCTCTTTGCACAAATTCAAAAGGAAGTCCGTGCGGAGTGCTATTCTCCTGATTTTGGACCCTCGCTGCTCCCAGGAATGTACAGCATGCCAATATACGCCGTTCCCAAACCTGGGACCTCCACCTTTCACCTCGTTACTGACCATAGTGCTGGGGTGTACGCCCTCAACAATATGATCCTGCGCGATGACATTGCGGGCGTTACACTTGATAACGTCCAGGACCTTGGCAACGCTCTCTGACGGTTTCGCCAATCAAAACCCTATGCTCAGCTAACTTTATGGAAGGTCGACGTAGCTGAAGCGTATTGGCTCATACCTATGCATCCCCTATGGCAAATCAAGCAAATCGTCTCCTTTGAAGGCAGGCATTTTGTTGATCGATGCAATGCATTTGGGGGACGGGCCTCACAACGTCTCTTTCATGCGGTAATGTCGCTTGTCGTCTGGATCACAGTCGTCAAAACCCATATTCCATTTCTTTTTATCTACGTTGACGACTCGTTCTCTTTTGAACAGCAGGGGTGCTTGGAGTACTACCAGTGCTATGCCAAGTTTCTGCCAACCAATCTTTCGCGCCTTCTTCGCCTCTGGAATTTCCTTGGAATCCCGCATGAAGAATGCAAGCAAGTTTTTGGGATCGAGTTACCAATTATTGGCTTTAACGTCCATCCTAATCTAATGCGCGTCTCGATGTCAGATGATTTGTGGTCCCAACTTATCAAACGACTTCATCTTTTCGCCGTTCACGGAGGTCGTCGTAACCTTTGTGAGTTCCAAGGTATAGCTGGGTATCTTAACTGGGCGTTAAATGTCTTCCCTCTACTTCGTCCCGGACTGTCTGCCGTGTACGCTAAAACCACTGGCAAGACTCATCAGCGTGCCCCCATTCGCATCAATAAGGCTATCATCTGCGAACTCAACTGAGTTATCGAACATCTTCGTCACTCTGATGGCGTCTATTTTTTACGATCGACTTCATGGAATTATCGACACCTCCCGTCCTCGGTCTTGCGTGTATATTGTGATGCCTCGGCCATCGGGCTAGCCTTCTGGTATCCCTCTCTTCGCTATGCCTTTCAGGCCATTCTTCCTCCTGCTAATTTGCCTCCATCTATCTTCTTTCTCGAAGCACTAACCGTTCTTGCTGCGATTCAAGAATCAGCACAGCATCTCCCTCTTGGTGGTCGCCTTGCTATTTTTTCGGACAATCACAATACTGTCCGAATGTTTAACTCTCTCGCAGCTGTCCCTCACATGAACTGGATCCTTGTGGACTCCATGGACATCATCCTCTCTCGTGACCTTGACTTTCGCGTTTTCCATGTTTCTGGTCGAAAAAACGTTATAGCTGATCATTTCTCTCGCCTTCAAAATGCAGAAGCCCACGCCATTGTGCCGGGCATCGCCTGCTACTCTTTTACACCCCCTCGAGATGCGCTGGGGGCACCGCAAAAATGATCCGAACTGTTCGGTCCAGGCAGCCCATCCGGGAGGCATGGACATTTGAGCGCCTCGTCTTTGAGCATTCCGTCGCC
>JBBPOI010000255.1:0-18946 GCA_038091355.1 Phylloboletellus chloephorus | reverse complement strand
CCTGGTGACCACACCGGTCGGACAGTGGGACGTACACTGTATGTACCACTCACTTTGTTCTTTGACTACTGCTTGACTGCATTTTGAAGGTGCCCATTACAGTGATATTTTCTGTATTCGTGCTGCTCGAGCCTAGTTCCATATCGCAAGCTCCGAGTCGACAGTTGAAGTCATTTGAGAACTTCAAACGCGACGCATGGCGGTCCCTTTCACCACCTTCTTGCTACAACTATCGGAGAGCGTAGAAGCGGAAGACGGCCAGCGTCTGGCCTATCTGCTCAGACCAACTAGTCCTCACGGGAAGGATTTGGTGAAAGAGTTCAAAAATGCATCGGTACGTGGCCTGAAACACCGTATACTAGACTCTTCATCACGATGGACTTTCAGCGCGACACACTGGTGGTCCAGTATGGTGGGTGCATAGAGAGCCCGTGGGACGAGATTGCTGTCAGATATGTGATGGTGACGTCGCATGTCGCGCGGAAACGACCAGGAGAAGCTTTCAACGAGCAGTCTCAGCTAATTTCGTGCGTGCGCCCTCCCTTGGCTCTCGAGGACGACTTGCGAAGGTGTAGCATGCAGGCTGTTCTTCCGGTTCTTCAATCAAAATACAGGGTGGACCCTGCCTGTGTTGTTCTCCATGCTTCGCGACCTCAGGGATCTCGCTTTCGATGTGAGCTTCTCTACATGATCCACGGATATTTGGTATTTAACACGTCCCATCGGTTCAGGCCGACTTCCAAGCGAAATTTAACAGTCAAGGCAGTGAATGCATGGAGAGCGCCGCGGGTGTTGTGGCGAAGGCGTTCAGCAATTGCATGATGGATCGGTAGGTGCCTCCCGTTACATGTTGCCACATTGTCTCACATGCATGAAATGATGATCTTGAGAACATCTCCCCCAGATCAGTCTCGGAAATGGGGTGTCTACTATGTTGTCGGTCTTGTCATGAAGTGCTACTTCCGTGTCAGTCTCAACTCCACTCTACTGCGCCTGGCCATTAATACGGCTTAGGTCAAACGGATATCTTTGTCGAAAAACATCTTGCGAGCGCTGGATGCGAATCCAGACATACCCCCTCTGACCGCTTACCCTCGCTCACATCAAGTGTGTTCGCATCTCGGTGACCACACGTCTCACGTTGCTAAAAGTCGATTACTGATTGAAGGTTACTTACCGATACTACCTCGGCATG
Organism: Phylloboletellus chloephorus; assembly: GCA_038091355.1. Taxonomy (NCBI): domain Eukaryota; kingdom Fungi; phylum Basidiomycota; class Agaricomycetes; order Boletales; family Boletaceae; genus Phylloboletellus; species Phylloboletellus chloephorus. The sequence goes on along the minus strand of JBBPOI010000255.1, from coordinate 17,751 downwards.
CTCAGCTTTCTGAACGAGGATTATGCCAAGGTAACGTGATTCATGAAATCGTCGCGCTGGTTTTGCTCACCGTTCTTTGCAGGCAGAACAGGAGCTCACGCTCGCATTCTACAATTGTCACATTCAGGCACAAAGAAATGCGGAGTACGTGCTCGCATGATGCCTTTTCATGCAGAACATACACACCGCTCACGTTGGTAGGCGAATCTTGACGTGTTTGATTCCTCTGCGTATCCTGCGAGGGCACCTCCCATCCAAGATACTGATGGAGCGATTCCTCGTACTGGATGAACTCTTCTCGCCGTTTATCGTAGCAATCCGCACAGGAGATATTTCAGCATACGATGCATCACTCGATCGTTGGGAACGCCGTCTCGTCGAGCTGAACCTCTGGATCACTATCGAAAAGGCACGCGAACTCTGCATCAGAGGACTGTTCCGACGCGTGTACGTCTTTCCCCGACTACGCCACTGTATTGGCAATGTTGAGCGTTTGGCACGCAGTTGGGTGGCATGCGACAAGAGCACACGGATCCCTGTGTCGATGTTTCACTGCTCTTTGAGAATTCTGGGAAACGATGTTTCTATGGACGAGGCAGAGTGCTTCGTCGCGAACATGATCTACAAGGGGTATATGAGGGGATATATTTCGCATGAGAAACAGATGGTTGTACTGGCAAGCACGAACGCCTTCCCGAAGGTTGGGGATCGACAATCCCCTTACGCATTGCTGTAGCACTCGCGTCCAGTAATAGACAATATTGATGCTGGGGGACTCGTGCTTATACCAAGACAGGACACAGAAGTGGTTCAGGCAAGACTTCGGCTTTGTCTCCTTGCGGTGCCCGTGCGAAAACGTTGGTGTCGGCCGTGTCCACGCTGCACCGAGTCATCGATATTGGAAGTACCAATGGTCGTATTCTGCCCATCTAAACCTGCCGATGTCGGACATCGAGAGCGATGGAAAGAGGGTCCAGTCGGAACTGCCATTCGTCTCGCCGAGGCTGTCCACAAGAAAATTCGGGTGGAATGTCACCCAGACCCCGTGCTGCCATGCTGTGTGAGCGCACAGGATGCGCTCCGAGACAAAGACCACCTGATGTCTATCTACCGCCATTGGGTGCAAGCAAGGGCGCCGTGCATGCTAGTGAGTCCAGGCGGCGACTGTAGAGGAAACCCACGAAACTGTGCCACGTTGAGAGTACACATGGGATATGGGTGACCTTGCCAACAGCTTGGCGTCTTGACAATGTTCAGTTCACACTGGCTGCGGTTCGCCCGCTTGATGCTCACCTTTGTTTCCCGCATGAAAAAACCAACAGTCGAACTACCATGTCCACTTGGTAGCACTGCCGTCGACTGCAAGTGGACCTGTGTCAGGCAGTGCAGACTCCACCTCGAGTGGTTCGGTCGACGCACTATATAACGGACCGCGGACAATAATATCCCGCAGAAGCCTCCCATCTATCTCCCCCTCCCCACGGCCCTGCCCTCAGCAACAGGTATATCTAGCGCACGATGAAGTTCCGTCTATCTTTGAGAAGACCCTGCAACGACCCCATGCACACGAGCCCGAGCCACTCGCCTTCGCAGACGAGGCATCGCGATCCGCAGCTTCCAGATGGCGACCCTATCGCCGACGCTGAGAAGTGGCGCACCGTCGATGGCCCTTCAAGTTCGCGTTTGGCTCCTCCTCCTCCATATGCGAGCGTCGTCGTCGCCCCTGAGACTCAGAGCGGCGCCCGACCCGCGTCCACCGTCGCAGGGTCTTCCAACACGTCTGAAAGTATGACCTTGTCTTTGCCTCCTGGCTCTCGCCACACGCGCATATTCATGATTCATCCAGCGTTCGCCTCCTTTGACCGTCTTCGCGACGTCGCCTACCTGCAAGCCCCGATGCGTCGCGAATCGCGCGAGAACGCCCTGGAGATGCTGCGTCAGTACGATACCGTGATCATCATGGACGACTCGGCGTCCATGTCGCTAGATCGCCGCTGGGAGCAGGTGCGCGCTACGATGCTACCCCTTCTGGGCTGCCGCCATGGTGTGTACCGAACGTAAATTCCCGACAGGCTTGTGAGGCGTTGAGCGAGCTTGCTCAGATATCCGCCACCTATGACAAGGACGGCATAGACGTCCACTTTCTGAATCATCCCAGATATGCCACCGATGTAAAGGCAAGCACGAGTCTTACGTCCACGTACCCGCACCTCGATCGCCCTATTAACCCAATTTTCTCGCTGCCAGGATCCCAATAGAGTCCGTCAGCTGTTCAAATACGTACGACCACAGGGACTCACGCCCATCGCCAACAAGCTCGACGTCCTGGTCGGAGACTACGTCGAGAGACTCGAAAAAGCCACCCGGAGGAAAAAGAAAGGAGATCCGCTCCCCCTCGAGCAGATCAAGCCCGTCAACTTCATCGTCATCACCGACGGCGCACCCAGTAAGTCTCGTCCGCTTTCGTTTTGTGTTTTCGCACGAAGACGACCGCCAACCCCCCTCCTCCAGCCGACGAGCCGGTAGATTCCATCCTTTCGCTGGCCCGCAGACTTGACCGTGGGAATTACCCTCTTGCTCAGGTGAGACCCTGCTGGCGGGGTGACAGTGAGGTCGTGGTGACTCATGCGCGCTTTGAAAGGTCGGGATACAGTTCGTTCAAGTAGGGGACGACAAAGGGGCGACGGAATTCTTGAGACAGTTGGACGACGATCTGAGTGGCAGCTATGGCGTGCGAGTGAGTCGCGTAGGCGCAAGTCGTGCAATCTCTTCGGCGCTGACCACACACGCTCCAGGATATCGTCGATACCACGCCGTTCCTCGGGGTAGAGCTCACGGCTGAGATGCTGATCAAGGTCCTATTAGGTGGCATCAACCGCCGTGTCGACAGACGCGGCGCACAGGCAGTGATGAATGTGTAGCTTTTTTGAACCACACTCCCCATTGTAGCACCAAAACCTAAAAAAAAAAACATATTCGCTTACACAACGACCATTTAATCATTACTCCCCGCAAAATCGTAATTCATGTCATGAATCCCAATCTTCCAGCGTGAACGCGAACACGCCGAAAGCGGACGCAGCATCAGACCTTCCCCTCGCCAAGCTCTCCGCGCCACGCCGTACATATCTCACCAGCCCGTCCAGCTCCCCGGACAACTTCTCCAGCTGCGTCGAAACGTCCTCTTCGGCGTACGACGGTGACGCCGAGAATGACGGCTCGGGTGCCTCCTTGTCCCCACCCTCGGCGTCGACGTCCGTGTCCGACTCGTCTTCGGAGTCTGCAGGCAGGGGCACAGAGAACCCGATGACGTTCTTGCGTTGTCGTCGTTGCCGACGACTCCGGTGCCGCCGCATGCTGATCGACAGACGAGAGATGTCGTGCGTCGTGTCCCCCGCAAAGGTAGTGAAGAAGGTCCGAAAGTGGACGCACATGTCCAAGATGCTCAGCACCGCTTTAGAGATGGAGGATGTCTAGCGGTGGGAGTGAGTGATGCACGCAGAGAGAAGAGGAAAGACATACCGTGGAGTCGAGGAAGCATTTGCACAGCAGCGTTTCCAGGCTGGGATGGCAATTTCGTCATTGTGAGTGGCACGCAAGCAAGATGAACGCACTGGTGGTTGTGGAGCCTGATCATCTCATCGAGGGACTTGGCTGCCTTGAACGCGGACCTGAATTTGAGCACTTGAGCATGGATCACCTGGACGGGTGGCACGGGTTAGATCCTGTACAACGAAGTTTCCCGAAAGCGAACGACACACGTTCGTGGTCAGGAAATTGAACAAGGCGCTGTAGATCGCAAAATCAAATACGCTATCACCCTATACGCAGCTCTACGCTCACTTGATGAACCACGATAGCTTTCCGCGCATCGCGTAGAACACCTTGAGCTCAGATCTCAGCCCGACATTCGTCACCGGTCCGCGGAGCAATATCCTCTCCAACACGCTCTTCGCCCTTCTCACCTGAAGCAGAAAGACGAAGAGGGAACAATAACTCTGCAGGACGCTTGGCGTGAAGATGTACGTCAGCGGGAACGGCAGGGCGTATTCGACGAGCAGCCCATCGATCGCGTTGACGCTCTTGGAGATGGTGGCGGCTTTAGTGTTAGTACCCCTGTAAGAGAGCCGGACCAGTGAGGTGTCAATCCAGTCCGCATTGGTCGACTCGACGACGTCGCTGAAGGCGCTGTTCAAAAAATGGAAGTCGTTCCATGCTTGTTGGCTGTCCATCTAAAGGAAATGAATCAGTATGATAAAACGTATGAGAAAGGATCGTACCTTGGCGAATAGGACGTCGGTAAAGTTGCTGATCACGTCTCCTCTCGTCGTCAAGTATAGTCCTTCGACAGCTGAGAGATGGCGCGATAAGTCGCATTCAACGAGCACCCGTGATAGTCGCAGGCCTGCAGCGAGGCAGTAAGCAGAAACCTCCTCCGATATCAGATGCGACAAAGACTCAGAATCCCTCAAGGTCGCTGCGCCAGACTCAAAAAGCAGCGCGAAGGACCCCCAATCGAGAGGAGGATGTTCCTCTTCCGTTGCATGCTCCGAAAAGAAATGGATACCCATCATTCGAAGCAGTCCAACGGCCTTGCCAGCTCCCAAGAGCTGATCAACCACCGGTGCTAAGAACGCCGGAACAGAGAGCTGTTTCCTCTCCCCCTCTTCTAGGACAACTGGGCTCCGAAGGACGTAGCCATCCGCCCAGAAATCGGCGTCCATTAGCGGAAGCTCGTTATCTTCGATGAAGAACTCCTCGTCGAGGGTTTGATTGTCACCCGCGGAATCCCAGGCGTGTCCAACAGGCATCCCATCTTTGAGCCATCTCCCAATCATGCCCCAGATCGGTTCTACTGTTCTTGCAAACACTGCCGCAAGAGAAATCGAGGCAGCAACATTGCCCATAGACCACTGCTCCTCTGCTGCTTCTAGCAGAAGGTCGAGCAGGAGGGCCGAGATTGCCGCGGGTGGAAGTCGAGTGGGCATGTTGGACATGTTCCAGACAGCTTGGTCAAGTCTGTCGTGCGATTGACAAATATATGCGACGAGCCGGTGTAAGATGTCCAGGACAACGTCAAACGTCCCTGCAAATGTGGCTCGAACGTCTTTCTCCAGACTGAGAAGGCTGACGACGAGCGGGTCACCGAATCCGGCACGTGCACGACAGATGGCTTCTTCTTTGTCGGCACACCATCTGTCGAAAATCTGGATCTGTGAGTCGACGGCATCAGCGAAGGCCTCAATCGTCCTTGAGCGGATGTTGTGAGTGAGGAGGCGCATTGCTCCGCTGGGAGTAAGCTCGTGGACGGTGGAAACGCTGTCAAAGATGGCAGAAACAAACTTTCGCAAATGGCATATAGTAGTGGCCACCTGTGCAAAAGCACTTAGGATCGACGACTGGGCCGTCAATGTAAAGTGCAACAGACGAGGGGCTGTTGGAGATGGCTAACATTTCGTGAGTTCAGTATACATCTCGTCGACAACGCTAACATACCACTGAAGAAAACGTATCAGGAGTAGTGTGAATCATGATATTCTTCCGATCTTGCAGGCACATCAGGACCTCCCGCACCGCATTGCACTCGTGAATGTATTTCTTCACGCCCCATACTCAGCGTAAGGTTTCATAAGGATGTTTCGTGCGCACCTCCTGCTCTGGACCAACAAGGGCCAATGTGGCTCTCTCCCCAAGAACACGAAGCATCGCAGGACCTAGTAAACATAAGGAAAGGAAGCTAATTTCCAGGGGTTCAAAGCGCATACCGAGGGTCGACGGATCGCCTAGATCGAACGGCCGCGAAACGTCTACGTCAAATTTCCAATCTTCTCTCCAGTATTGACGTGCCTTCAGCTCTTCAATGAACTCAAGGCTATCCTGCTGGTAGTGAACACGATGATGAGGGTTAGATTCCGCAGGTGTCTCGATCGCAGGTGGGGGTAAGTCTTCGAAAGAGGGCGGGGAGTCATCGCTGTCCAGAGAGTCGTCTTGGTCCCAAGGTGAGAAAGACGGCGTGCTTTCACCACTCCGAGTCTCCCATCCCTCGACAGTGCTACCAGCTGGTAGGCCATATACTCCCTCCCAGTGTTGCCCTTCGAACGGCTCTTCAGCAAGGATGTCTTTCCAGGCTATTGGTGGTGGAGGTTCCGATGGCCCAGCATCTTTGTAGGCCTCCGCAAACGCGTAGGTCGCATTACTGGGAGCGGATGACAGCAAGATCTATCCAAAAGTGTCATTAGACGGCGAATTGAGGGGAAAGCACTTGCGAGAAACTGGAGATGGTCCGGGAGGCGTGACAGCTGTGCGGGGTGTCAGCAGACAAGTTCCGTCTGATACGAGTACATCCTGATCACTTTAAGTCGCTCTTCGAGGCCCGTCAGCTCTTTTGCCTGCTGCTTCAGCTTGCGATAGGACCCCTCCAGCGCATCCGCTAGGCCGTCATGAGAGTTGATGCGTGCTTTCAGAACGTGACTGTACCTCGAGTAAACCTACTGCATAGTGACCATGGAGACGATCAACAGGCATATTACCCTCTGAAGTGCTTGTCCATCGCGGTCATGTCGGTGCTCGCCCCGCCCTTGATCGAGTATTCCACGTTCTTCGACACGAAGTCGACGGCGGCGCGAAAGTTCTCCTCGTCGCTCTCGGGCGACAACCCGGTCACCTGCGCTACGAGCGACTGACATAGCGGTAGAAGGCGCGTGGTTTGTCGGGTGGCGGGTCTGGATATGCGAGAGCTGGGACGCGTTGAGATGCGCGAGTGTGGTCTGAGCGACGATGCGCTGGACGCTGGCCGGGCAGACGACAGACTGGAAGGAGGCCGTTGAGAAAGGCTCGACGACGGTCTCTGGATCCGCGAGTGCGGCCTGCATGCCGCTGAGACTGGCGTGTTCATGATATCCCCCCCAACTCGACGGTGGCGGTGACTTTGCCCATGTCTTTCTTCACTCAATGTGCACGGCTGAGTCGACGCCAACTCTCGTGTGCGCGCGCTCCTCCTCGCCGAACTTATGCTGCACCGGCGCGCACCTACCCCGCTCGCGCTGCAGCAACCAGCCAGCGCGTCGCGAAGGCACCAGCGAGCACAACCACCGACGAAATGAGCCGGGGCGACATCTCCGAGGCAATAGCAGATGCTACCGAGCTACACGAAGTACTCGAACAGGCAACCCCTCCAGAGAGTCTGCTCTCCGTCGAGTCTGCGTCTTCGGGACTTTCTCACATCGCGTTCCCGGGCGACTTTGTCTCAGGAGGCGACAGCAGGGCCAACGACTGGTCGAAGAGCTACTACGGCTTGTCCGTAGAAGCGTTCCCAAAGGATGTGGCGGACATCCTTCTTGCACCCATCGACGAAATGGACATCGAGGTCAAACCTGGTGTGTCCCCTTTCGCGTTGCTTGCATACCGTCGCTGACCTCTTCCTTCCAAGATGGTCTCATCTACCTTCCAGAAATAAAGTACCGTCGTATCTTGAACAAGGCCTTTGGACCCGGCGCCTGGGGCCTCGCTCCAAGGACCGAGACCAACGTAGGTCCCAAGATAGTCAGTAGGGAATACGCCCTCGTTTGTCAGGGACGGTGGGAAGCTTGTACATCCATCCACGCTCCCTTTACTAACGAGCTCTCGCCCCAGACTGGTAGCAATTGCCAGAGGTGAAAATGAGTACTTCGACGCGTCTGGTATCCCGACCGCCGCCGAAGGGTGCAAGAGCAACGCCCTCATGCGATGTTGCAAAGACTTGGGTATCGCTAGCGAGCTCTGGTAAGTTTCGACGTACTCGTCGAGCGTTCGCTCATTTTGCGCATCCGCCAGGGATCCTCGATTCATTCGTGAGTTCAAAGCAAAGTACTGTATCGAGGTTTACACGGAGAACCTAACCACGAAGAAAAAGTTTGTGTCGCATTTACCATCCTTGCCGATAGCCGCTCATAATCTGTCACAGGCGGAAGCTTTGGCGGCGCAAAGACCAACCCAAGTTCGAATATCCATGGAAGGAGTAGAGTCCACTATTCTAATGCTATTCTAATACTCCACAGTCTATCGTTTTGCATTGTATGACGGGCTCCAAATTTGGCAGCTGAAGGGAGTTGTTAGGCTCGGCAGAGGACCCGACGTTCCCCAAGTCATCTCCCAGCCTGAATTGTTCGCGAGTCATCACGACAAAGTGACCACCGAAGTGGACGCCCGAGGCAAGGCAGGCATGACGACAACTTGCAAAATCTCGAATACCTCACTCGCATTAAAAAGGAAGATGAACAGCAGAACCGACGCCCGCGAATATTGAGAGATGCACTATTTGTGGAGGCGACGTTGCGCACGGCGCAGATTCATATGACGCGGTCGCTATCTCTCCCGAGTGCAACACACATGCAAGAAGAGTTGGTAATACAAGAAAGCAATCTGCGAGAATGCGCTTCAACAAGGAAGGGGAATGCATGACTTGAGAATCGGATCACTGCTCAAGCGGCGTCAGCATCGGCATGAAGCCATGCGGTAGAAGCAGAGCCTAGTGCCCATCGCACTGACTGCACGCAGAAATTGAACATGGACTAAACAACTTGGACCCACAACGCCGAACTACGTCGGTCGCCATCACGTGGGTTGATTTTCCGACTGATTTCGAAACCGGATGCAAGCCCATTGGCGGTTCCGGGGTGAAGACCATGAGCGCGCGGAGGGGAATGACAGGCGGCCTTGGAAAGGGACACAGGGCCCTCCGAGCAAGGCCTGCAGTATTGGCTGGGCTGAACGTGCGATTGTAGTTGCATGCATGACTATCGGTCGTACAAACTCGATTCGGAGTGAAAGCATGGTGAGCTCAACCAGCGATGAACGGGTAAGAGGTTGCCTGCTGTCTTTGGATTCCGAGTGGGCGTCTCAAAACGCCGATTCGAGTGTTTATGAGAGCCCCGTCGTATAGCATAATCATCATGTCCACCACGACCGAAACGCACGCTGCCGTCACCCCCTGACCTACCAAGTACACTTGTTTGGGGAAGATGGAGGGGGCTAACGCAGGCGTTCTGTGCTGGCGCAGTGTAGTATCAGTGGTGGTCTATGCAGAATATCGAGCAAAAAAGTCTGCTGTAGACATTCTGATCTTCAAGTTATATGTACAACGAATAAATATGGACACACCTACCGCGCCCAGGGATTTACATAAATTATTCATGCAGAGGTTGTGGTTCCCGGATTCTCACACCATGAGGCCGCTTGCGGCTGCAAACTGTAGAATAGATGCGCTTCTCATACTGTAAGAACCTCTGCGCCGGTCTCTGTGATGAGTACCATGTGCTCGGCTTGTGCGCTCCGAGCGCAGTTCTAACACATCGTCAGAATATTGGTGCCTAGACTATAGCGATTGCTTGCCTCGGTTGATGCCGTCCATCCATCTGGGAATATCCACACTTGGGGGTTGGACCCTTGGACGATGCAGGGCTGCGCTTGTGAAAAGAGTGTGATGACGTCGATTGAGGATACACACCTCGATGGTGAAGCAATGCCCGGGACGCATCGTTCCTGGCTCTTCGTTCGCTGTCGAGACAGTCAGAGACGCAGAGCCTGTGGAGAGCTACGAGGAACCGCACGCGTATGGTATATCCACGGGGGCCGATGGAAGACGCTCCCGATACCATGTCCCGAGAACGCGCTGCACACCGAATAGGGGGTGTTGCGCACCAGATCGTGGATAGCTTGGCCGATCGCTTTGAACGGACGGCCGGGTCCGCAAGCAGTGATGCCGGCCATCAGGGCTGCGTTGGTTATCGCGACAAGGTCGCGTCCTGGCTGGTCCTGTGGGTACCAACTTGTTTGTGAACTGCCAACGAACGACGGGGTGCGTGCATGCGTACGACAGTGCCGACCAGAAATGTTTGAGAGGTATCTCCGTGGTAGCCGTTGAGGTAGACGGTGACGTCGATGTTGATGATGTCGCCGTCTTCGAGAGGTCGACTGGTTCTCGTCAGCTGCACTTCACGGCGCGATGGACATGACACACTCGTCTGGTATTCCGTGCGTGACTACGTTGTTGACGCTGGTGCAACATGACCGAGGGAAGCCCGAGTAGAGCAAGGGAGACGGGTAAGCACCATGGGCGACGATGAAATCGTGGATCGCTGCGTCTATTGAATTCGTCGTCACCCCCGGCTATGTGGAGATGGTGTCACCACGACCGTCAATCGAATGCAAGAACCATCCCACCCGAACGAGAGTCCCGGCGAACTCGCGAACCATGCGAGCCAGCTTGGAAGAAGCGCGGAGGTTGGACTCTTTCTCGCTGCCAAGGGGCAATCGACCGTCGCCTTCGAAGGGCTCTAGGAGATGTGCGCCTCTGGACGGTTGGCTGGTAGGTTCGTCGTCGGCCCGTGCGCGTGCTCGCGCGTATGGAGGCCGCGCAATGCTGGATGGGACTGGGCGAGGTGTGATGTGCGACACGCCCCAGACGAAAGGCTCCTCGGGAAGGATCACGGTGTAGCTTCCGAAGGACGCCTCGTCATCTGGCACATATGTAGAGAGAAAGCGCGGACGGGCCCTCGTCGACAATGCCAGCTGTCCACGAAAGAGCCTCATAACAGAACGAGCGGACGTTCCAATTTGCCTAGCCGAGCTGATAAGTCGCAGCATCTGAAACCGAGGACTGTCTGCCCTCACCCCAGATTGCGGACCATCAGCAACTGCCCTGACTGTTGAAGTAGGCCATCCAATGATGGAGCCCAGTCGTACTCACTGCGCAGCATAAATCAACGCAGATGTGTCGGCAAAAGCGGGGACACGCAACAGCAGAAGGGTAGCAGCTGCCGCCCAGTCTGCATGGCCATACCTGCAACATCTTATCATGAAAAATGTCTGGCCACATTCCCGAGTCCGCCCCTTGCACTTCCCCCCCTCTTCGACTTTTGTACTCTCGAAAAGTTATCTACTCTCGCCTCCCCCCTCCGACTATGACTATACGAAGGCACCACGTTCGATTCGAGGCGCATGAATTTGAAGACCCAGGCGAGATAAAATAGTGCGCGTGCACCCACACTTTGATCTCGTCCAAACCATGTTCAAAATACGCCTGCCCTACGTTATCTCCTTAACATCCACCGGCGTCTCCTCGTCGCCTTCTAACCGCCCGACGTCTGCAAACACGATGGCAGTCCGGCGTGCGTGGACACGCCGACGTCCCGGCCGTCTAGCGTAGACAGACCGAACCCAGCGTCCATCCCGTCGCCACCTCGACCTCGGACGTCATGTGCGTACATCTCCCGCACGCTTATCATGAATCAAGGAGCCGCTGCAAACGGGGGAGCGATAGCGATGAAAGCCAGAACGTCTCCCAGATATCCTTCCGCTGACAGCGTAAGGAGGCTGAGCAAATTGGGGATCACGTTGCTATCATGTGAGTGTCTGTAAGCTCGGTCTGCTCACATTGCCTTCTGGGTTCGGGAAGAGGCTAGGCGAGAGGTAATAACGGACGTGACATGAAACATACATGACAGAATAAATAACCCCCTCTCTCGAACAAGCAGCTTCGTATATCTTTCAGCTGCCATTGCTTCATGGCTCGATAGATCTGAAGTGATTGCCTCAAATACAAGGATGAACATCAAATCACCGAAAACAAATGGGAGAATGGAAACACATGTGTGCCGACTAGTCGTGGCATTATATTGCAGGATACAAACTGAGGATTGGAGCACTGGAGAAGGGGTCGCTACAACGAGCATCGGTAGAAACAACTGGCATCTCCATAAAACATCGAAAGATATCCTGTACGTGATACGTTCCCTGGAGTGCTGTAGAAAACAGCAACGTTGATAACAACCATCGACACGATGTGAATCGCGAGGAGGATGCCGAGGATTCTCTTCGACCGGTTGTATTTTGCATACAGACGCAGAATCATTACCTCTGAAATGAGACTACATTGTGTCATGCTAAGGAGTGAACAGCATCACGACTCACGCTCGGCAGCACATAAAAACCCAGAGGGATAGAAGAAAGGTTGCATTGCCTTGGAAGTATCCGGGTTACGGTGGACATGGAGAAGGATATATGAATACACCTACATCTATTCAATTCATATTAGCAATTCAGGATTCCAAATGGAAAATGGGGTACATACATCTATTGGTACTTGAATCTTCTCCTTAGTTATAGACCAGCTACGTGGCGAGAAAAAAACATGCCTTTGCAGGGCCGGGTTTGAATATTCTTTCAGTGCGGCAGTGCTGCGGGTCAGTTCAATCGGTGGCAATGTTCAGGTCTGAACGTACAGAGTCCGGACATCCTTGACATCAAATTTTAAGTTAGCCCACGATATACGATGCAGGAGACGTACATGAAATAAATGAGACCGCAATAACAGACCTATAAATCAAATTCAGCTACCTCAAAAGAACTGGGAGGCGGTATACGCACAAGAACGAACAAGTCCAGGAGCTGTGCTGCGGTATCATCAAAGACATAACACTGGCCAGTAACATGTCCTCCACCGACCCAAACATAACCTACCTACATGGATCGTAATCCGGCCAAGGTCTGTGTAGAATACCAAAAAAGCTGTGGCGCATTATCTCTTTCGAAAGCGTGAGGACCAAAGGTACGGAAGTTGATGCAGTCCAGACGAACACGCATTGATAAAGTGTGATTACTGTAGTCATATCCAAGGCTAGCCACTACCGCAATTGCGATCGTTAGATCAATTGACTGCAGTTACAAGTGACGTACCGCTTGCACGGTCATTGATCAAAACGTCTGCCAAGGCGGACAGAAAAGTAGAAGACATGATCTCAGCGTGTCAACAAGAATTGAAGAGGGGCTCCGGTCGTTGCACCTCGGGGACACTTCAAGGACGATGACTGGCAAAGGAGAGCGTTTTAAGAGGACGAGCATTGCTGTGCGGAGATATGAATGCCAATGATGATGATGGCATTGCTGCGTCCTGCAATGGTAGCTTGACTTATAATCAGACTCGTCGGGGCGGTGATCAGAAAGAGCGGCCTTGATTCACCGGTTTGGATGCTTATGGTATTAGGTGTCACGGTGTACCCCTCTGACTGACATCCGAGGGAGATAAGAATGTCGGGATGCCAGTGGTGATAGCGCTCCGTTGGTGTCTGTACACCGGTTTGCTGCAGTGTTTGAGCAACTATTGCCAAGTACGAACCAACTTGATTGCATGAAACACTGCGACCAGCTATTGTATGGTGACGCTTTGAATTCGGTCGCTGCTTCCGCGTCAGTGGGAAGAATCACCACTCGCAAGAAACTTTGATTGCAAGGAGGGGTTTTGAGAATGAAAAATAAAAAACACTGGAGTGACTGGTGTCAAGTACCAACGCGCGGACATCAGAAAAAAAAATTGAGCAATAGCCAAGAAACACCTGCAACGGAGTGAGCTAGCACTTCTGAATCCCTCGTTGGTGCGAAAGGTAATAAAACAACTCACGGTCAGGAGAACACGCTGAGCCCAGAGTTAGTACTTGCGATCCCTAGTGTGCGTGAAGATAATCTATTCATTGCCTTCTACTAGTACTTTTAAATAACAATACAACGCGAGAAACGACTACAGTACTTTTTGCCTACCCAAACACACGCGGCACCCACACATCACCCCGGAACAACGATCCGCTCCGTCAAGAATCGCGACAACACCTGCGTGAGATCCTTTCGTGCGTCCGTCTTCCCCAGCACCCCCTCCGCCTTCCCAAACATCTCCTCGCTCTTCGCCAGCACCGGCTTCGCGCGCGTCAGCAGCGCCTGCAGATCAGCAGTCATCTCCCCAGTCATCCCCCTTCTCAGCCTCTCCGCCAGCGCCCTCGGCGCCCTCCCCTTGCTCCCGTCCAACTGCGCGTTGTGGCTGTGATTGTGCTCCTCCGCCTCTCCCTCCGTCCCTGCGTAGTCAAAGTCCGGCTTGGAAAGCCACATCCCTAGCTGCGTCACCGCGTAGACGAGGAGCGCCTCGAGGGTCCGTCGGGCGGTGAGCGTGGCCTCGCTCACGGCGAGCGGCACATCTTTGATAGAAGTGGGGACGGCGATCGCCTGGCCAGCAGGCCGGCTGACGAGGTTACGCAGCACGTCCAGGGTGCAGTTTGCTAGCTCGAGCAGCGTGCCCAGCGACGTCGGCTCTCCGAGGACAACCTTGGAATGCTACAACGCGAAAAACAAAGCGGAGGTCAGTAAATAGTTTGGAACGAACAAGAATCAACTTGCAGGGACGATGAGCGCCTCGTGTACAGGCCATTCTTCCTGCTCCTTCAAAAGTACGTCATATGCCCGACTGACGCTGACGAGCGTCGACACGATCGAACTACACAGCCTGAACATCACATGCACCAACCGCGCCGTGAGAGGGTGCTTCCGCAGATCCATCATATCGAGTTGAGACAACGACGAACTTGTCGGTTCCTTCTCCATCGCGGCCCGCTCTTCTGGGGTCACAGGCTCCAAAAGCGTGGCCAGGTGGTTCGGATGCGTCAGGGCGTAGTTCAGCTGCTGGAGGAACACAAGCGCGCGCGTGGAGAATACGCGAAGCACTTTCGTGACGACTGGACTCGGGCTCGTTGTGCCCGACGGCGAGCTCTCCGCGATCGCGTAAAACAGATTGACAGTCTGCTCCATCTCCTCTAACAAAGGCAGCGTGATAGGATCGCCGATGCTCCATGAAAGAGCACGTCCGATTTGTGTCCCGTAGAGCTGGATCATACCACACGCTTCTGCACTGAAGACATGATGATGGTTTCCTAACGCATAAACCACCCCAGCCACGATGGCAAGCATGTAGCAGTACGCTTTATGCGCTGGACTGCGCTCTCCCGGTAGCTCCGGCAACACGACATCGATCAGGCCGTCACTGATGGCAGCGCTGATGCTGTTGTTACTGTACGCCGCCACTACCCCCTCGCTCGCGAACCTCTCGGCGCCGGACGGGATGCTGACGAGGGCCATGTGGAATAGGAAGATGTGCGGCGAGTATAACGGCATTCGACGCGCTCGCAGCAGGGGCAGATCGGAGATGCCGGCCATGTCCGTACGGACTAGCAACTCGAGACCAGACTTGATGACGTTGGTCTCCTGGCAACGCGTGAGCCAAGGCAGCGACGATCCACTCACGTCGGGACGAGTACATTGCTCGAATACGGCAACAAGAAGTTCCATGTCGCGGTCGAGGTCCAGATCTAGACGCGTTCTCGCAGCGTCGAACGTGAGGCGGAGCGCGCTGACAACGAAATTCACGGTAGCTTCGACGAGTCCGGTGATTTTCAGTCGTTTGGCAGCATTTACAACCTTGGGGCGGGTAGCCAGATTCCGGCATTGCCGAGCGCAGAAGTACAGGATTTGCAAGAGCGTCCTGTGGAATGGAACAGACACCTTGCCGAGGACCGACCCAGAAGGCGGTTGTGCTTCGTTCTGCAACAGCCCATGGACGTTGGCGACGAGCGCCATGAACATCTCTACCTCGGCGTCCGTATCCGTATTAGAGAACCATGCTACCTCAATAACCGAGAGCAGGAGACTGAGTCGTACCCCATGAATGGTCGCCATCATGTCCCCTTGCCGCTTCTCATGAGAGAGATCTGCAGAGATCGTTGACGCCAACGCCAACAAGCTTGGTCTGACCCCTTGTTCGACTCGGATGAAGGGCAACACTTGCTTCAACAGGAATTGCCATGCGTCTGCCATGGCCGTCTGCGAGTGTGCCAGAGAAAGGTTGAGGTTGATCGACAACACTTGCATCTCAATCGCCTCGACGCCATCCTCATCTGTGGCGCACTGCTGAAGTCTGCTTCTCAACAGTTTCGGTGAGAACGTAAAGCTATCACCGAACTCGCGCTCCGAGATCGGGTCTTGCAATTGTAGTTGCTCCAGAGAAAGCCCCGGGAAGCTTTGCGAGAGCTGCTCGAAAAGTTTGTCATATAACGTCGGGTCATAAGAGCTAGAAGCACCCTCGAGAACAAGTTCGTGAAGCTGATCTTCGCCTTTAAAACAGGGAGCAAACTGCGTGTAGCTGAGCGGTTTCGACGGAGGTACCGTGGCAGATTTCGGAGCCGGATGGAGGAATATGTCCTGTCCAATGATGCGGATGGCGTATGACTTCACCATGCCACGATAAGCCTGTACGGACACCGCCTGATGAAGGTTAGAGTGCCGTTCGCCATCAAGCACGACAAACGATTCCATGGTATAGTCTGGATCAGGTCCTAGCTCTTCTCGAGCAACGGCCGCAATCTGACTCCAAAACTGGGTGTTCTGACGGGCAGTTTCGATCACAGATTGATGCTCGAGGCCGTGTTGCCACACTACGTGGATGAAATAGAGAACGGACGAAAGGAGCTGGGGATTGGCTTCCCAGAGTTCCTTCCAATGTCCAAGGGTCTCCATCGCAACCTCCAGAGCGCTCGTCGACTTCCTCTTACCACCGTCCTCCTTCTCGCCCTCCTTGACTTTGGAGTTGGGGATGATGAACTTGCCCGTGACAAGCAACTTGGAGAGGGCGGGTTCCTTGTCCACAGCAAGGGAGATAAAACTCCAGGCGGCGGTCCGCAGAGAAAACTCCTCGTACGGATGTTCGACTATGCGGACCAGGGAAGCAACCGTCGCTTCCGGGTTGGAGAGATGACCGATGATCGTCGGAGGCGACGGAGCCGCTAACGAGAGCGAAGCACACAGTGCGTGGAGAAGGAGCATCGCCTCCAGAGGAACGACGGTACCCACGTCCCTCTCCTTCACGAACGTGGCGAGCACATCCACAGGATCTACCCGCGCTCTCGCATAATCGGAGAAGCCAGCACCTCCAGCCACTTTGGCGCAGAGCGCTTGTTCGAGCAGAGATGGCTTGTTGTTGTTGGGGGATACTTGCTTGAAATTGAGCACCAAGCGCGCAAGTTGAATGTGCGACTCGAGGAGGTATATCAAGCGACGGACGTCTCCGAACCTTCTAGCTTTGTAGAGGGACCCAAGGATGTTCGGGCTGGCTGCAATGGCCGATACGAGGGGATTGATCGTCGAGGTGGTGGCCTTTTGAAGGAACGTGTCAATGACCGCCTGGCTCAAGGTAGGGAACGGTCGACTGCCGATGGCTGGTGGTGACTGGAAAAGGATATATGCATAGAACGACGATATCCGTCTGCCGATCTCGAAGCGATCTCCCAGCTGAGAATATTTCCAACCCAGATGTTCGACCCAAATCTCCCCATGTACGAAGTTCACAGCTCGCATGAGAACCTCTTCTTTGACTTGCCTGAGGCGCTGATTGTCTGGTGGAATAGTCAGCACTGAGACGAATGCTTCTTGGAGGAGCTGCTGAACAAGATTCAACAACGCGAGCGTCATCGTATATTGACCGGTGGCTCTTTCTGCAGGCAAAGCAACTGCTGCGAAGCCAGAGGATTGGCTGGGACCAAAGAGGGCAGTTGCAGAGCGAATGTAGAGCCAAACTCTGACGGAGTATTTCGGCAACGTAAGCAGCGCCGAAAGCACGCTCATCGCCGACGTCACGAGCTGGGTACGAGAGAAGCCACGCGTTTGAGGGCGACCGAGGGCTTCTTCGAGAATCATGGTCGTCAACTGCACCAAGTCTGCAGAGTTGTTGTTGTTGTTGTTCTCCGTTTGGGAGTTGGGATCGCCCGTCTCGAGAGACTCCAAAAGCTCCTCTGCAAGAATGGGTTTGTCCTGTATGACGCTGCGAACGAGGTCCAGCGCATCCGTCGCGAGCGCTTCGTCGCCGCCGTCTCCGATCTCCATGCCGACGTCTTCTAGTCTCAA
>JBBPOI010000254.1:0-18961 GCA_038091355.1 Phylloboletellus chloephorus | reverse complement strand
GGGGAAGGGGGGGGGGGGGGACGCATTGAACACACTACTCGGGAACGGGCAATCCAGATGGGACGAGTCCAAGGACAGACTGCACAAACTCGCGACAGATCCTTGGGCAAGAAGGCTAGCCCATGACATTCGCTGACTACGTGGGTCCCAGTAGACGTTAGACGCCAACGTCACGATGGTTCAGACCAATGGCATGTCGAAGGGGGGATTCTGCGTCGTGTCAGTTCCGCCGCTTGCTTACGGACCCCGCACTTTTCTGAAAAGGCGGTCTCCAAACTGAGCGTGCGTGATGTCGCCAAACTTGTGCACCAGCGCGTCCCCAGTCATTGTGGAAGTTGCTCTCGCCCACGTACGTACTGACACCTGTGCTTCGGAAAACTCGACGGTGTCTGGAGAGCCGTCAGTGGATTCCTCCGGGTACTATCTCCTTCTAGCGTGCGTTAATAAATCAAAGCTCTGGGTGCTTCTCAGCTGATCATCGACGGGAAGATCGAGCTAGAGAGCGACGACACCACTTTGGACGCTGCCGTCGTCTTCGCAACCCCATTCGTTTCCCCATGCCTTGACGACGATCCTGTGGCCCACGTCATCACCGCCAAAGCGAGCCGCACACCCGCACGACCAGATCCAGCCCATCTGGGACATCCAGCTGGGTTGACCAACGTGGAACCATCCTTGTTCCATGTAGCGCAGTCCGCATTGGATGCTCCTACCAAGCCAACAAGGATCTCGAATATTGTGAATGGCCTCGTCGACATCCTACTCTACAAGAAGTACATAACCGTACCGTGCTTGACACTTGGCGGGGACGACAACACCGGGCGTACAGTATTCTACCAACACTGCTCATACAATAATAAAAAAAGAAAAGAGTGCATCCAAGTGAGGCGACAATGAACGAATGGTTTTATGCTTGTGATCACTGCCTGAAGGCGGAGGCGGAGGACGAGAGTAACGACATGCTGGCGAAATGCAGAAGGAGAGTCTAGGCTTTTGATATCGACGATTCAGCGAGTAACGAGAGTGGCAGTAGACGTGTGCGGTGCCGTAGACTGGAGGGTACTCAGGAGGGACAAGTTTGGGCTTTTGAAAGTTTGCAGACAAATGGCACGGTCACTGGGATGACCAGGCTGTCGAGAGAAGCGCCATGTACGAAATCTGCGGAGAAATCAGACACAGCTCAAATACAGAAAATCCCCGAATGTACCTTCAAGTGCCTTGGCACCTAACCCTTCGAGGACGACGCGGCCGTGCCAGATTTCCTCCTAGCCTCTGAACTCTTGCGACCACCTAGCACCGAAGCAATAGTGTTCATGGAGATCCTGTTTGCCTGAACTTTCTCGCTGGCACTAGTCATATACGTAGACACGCCCGACTTGTTGCTAATCGAAGCAGACATCGTGGACCGGACTGTCGTACTCGCGCTCCAACGGGAGCTTTGCGGGATATGTGCAGCCTGAGGTGTTCGTATTGTTGGTGTGGTGGGCGTATAATCTTCACCCTCGGTAAGGGACTGGAGGAGGAGGTGCGCGAGCCGCGCTTCGTCGCCAAACCCCCTGTCTCTTTCCACATCCGCTTCCGTACCCCGGGTCTTTGGGTGCGGAGGGTCGGGCAGCAATGTCCGAGCAGAATCTTGGTGCACGAGCCGTTTCTTTCCACCCGAGCGAGCCTTTTTCCCCTTGCGTTTTCCTCCTTTGACGATTGAACGAGGCGCGGGGAAGCGGTACTGCACGCCGATTTCCTTGCTCCCGTTCCACCCGACATCAACTTCATCGAGGCCAAGTCCGACAGGTGGGAGGGGGGGTGGCAGTGGGGGTGAACTAGCAAAAGGGTCATGCAATGAGAGGAAATCGAAAGCGGAATCAGATTCGCGCCGGGAGAGGGAGGGCTTTGGTGTCCGGGGTGCAGGATTATCACACGCAATCTTGTCAGAGTCGCCTTGGATCTGTCCGTGTTCGCAGGATATCGCATCTTGCTTCTCCAAGTCCGAGGAATACGGGCGAGGTTTAGGAGGAAGCACTTGTATCCGCGTGAGAGAAATATGAGCGCAAGACGACAATCGTAAACGATTGACTCACTCTGGATGATGACCAAGACCGCGACAGACCACAGTAGAGTGCAAACGGCACACGCAATGAGGATATGTGACAGAGGACTATTGGCGGGGATGATGGAGCGGTCCGCGAGTATGCTGGCAGCGACATTCAAGGCAGCACAGACGGTGGCAAATATTTGCGCAGTCGCAAAGACCAATGGCAAAAGGGGAGAATTGCGTGGGTGTCCCTCATGGACGTTGGGTGGGGGAGCGAGCGTCAACAGGGGAGGAAGGTCGACGGCGTTGGAATAATTGGCAGGACAGCTTGTATGTTTCGGCTGGCCCTGCAACGCAAGGGAGCCAGGGAATGGCCAAGTGCCTGGGGTGGGAGAGGATACGCGTCCGGGTGTCTTGGCGGATGAGTCGGGGGATGTGAAAACCTTGTCCATATCGGACACCGCGGTGGTTGCACGTCGAAGAGACGAGATTGCTGTGCCTATGGCAAGGGAGAGCAGGATGCCACGGGATATGAGGGCCAATATTGCAGGGAGGAGGAGAGGACCGCTCGGGATGAGAGCAGAGACGAGTTCTGTCAAGGAGGGATCAAAGGGGAGCAGCCAGAGGCGAGAGATGACGCACCACAGGCGAGCAGGAGGGCAGCGAGAGACAGGAAGAATCGGAGGAAAGGAGGGGGGAATGCGGGGGGGAGGGAGGATGGACTGAGAGCGTACACAGAAACAGCGGACACTGCAGAAGGCGATGAATGCGGGGAGAGGGAGAAGAGGGACGGCGTACATGCGGCGTCCAAAAGGTGGGTGAATGCGCGGGAGACGGCTCTGAGGGGGGCTGCGTGACCGAAAGCAGAGCCTGCGGCGACGGCGGCGAATATTGCGAGGAGGACGGGGACTGCGGCGTTGAGGGGGGTAGAGGAGTGGGAGCGGGCGTTGTAGAGGGAGGAGGCGAGGGCGAGCACGGGGATGGGGAGGAGGAGGGCGGGGGGGACGACGTGCGGGGACGCCATGGGAAAGGAGCGACAGACAAAGGAGTGTGGGTGGTGAACGGCGAAGGTTGAACAGGGGAAAGAGACACTTGGTGCACTGCAGATTGGCATGCGAATTGCTCCTTCTGTCCACTCACCGGGCCGTCAGTTGGCGGTGACTTGGCGCGTTCTTCGGACTGTCACGCTCATTCTCCACCGCATACATCCACCCACCTTGCACGCCCTCCTGCTCCCTGTCCCCGATCCTAGCCCCTGCCCTCCTGCCTCGCCTTGTGCTGCTTGTAAGCCCAGGACATGATCATGGCCGGATGCCTGTCCCCTTTATTCGGCGTGACAAAGGTCCCGGTACTGGTCGACAGCCCGCACCTGGCCGATCACCAACATGATTGCCAGTGTTCGTCGACGGCGCTTTCGTTCGTCCCCGGGTGTGTCGCCGTTGTCACTGCCGAAGCTGCCGACTTGCACGCGTCGCGTCGCGACTCACAGGCAGAACTGAGGCAGCTCGTCGCATCCGCCGATCGACGCCTTGCTAGTGTAGTCATATGCCGAGCGAAGTAGCCTAATCCGTGCGAGTGTGAGGTTGCTCTTTGCCACCATTAGAGGCTGTCCAGCCACACTTGCGGGTATCGGAAAAGGCCGAGTAGGAGTGTCGCGTCTGCACGACGTGTTTTGCCTCTGCTCTCGCTCCACCACGAACAGGCATCTTATCCCCATCCCATACGCCCGCTCGACCTCGCTCCTGTGTACCAATGTCCGACCAATTCAGTCCGCCTCCGATGGGTCCACGCTCGTCGCCATTTGGCCGCACACCAGAGCACCCGAGTCCTATGCGGGATTCCACCGCCCTGTCAGCCTCTAGCTCAAAGCTCAACGGGCACTTCCTCGACCGGCCTTCGGAACGGATACAAATCATCGACGATGACAAGAGTTTCACGTGAGTTCTACTCGTTCTCATGTAGCCCCATGGCTCGTCGTCCTTGGTTACGCCGGGTCGTCTCCTTCACTTCCGCGACTTGTCATTCTTCTGCCTACCTAACCCGTGTAACAGCCCAGACCTTTCCGCCCAGATCGAGCGATGGGGTCTCCGCGACGCTGGCTTCAACTACAACATCGTCGCCGTCTTCGGTTCACAGTCAACTGGAAAGAGTATGTCTTTGTCTCCACCATCCTCAGTTCGCGTGTTGTGTTCTGCTCCATACTTACCCTCATGCTCGACCTTGCGCAGGTACTCTCCTGAATAGATTGTTCGGCACCACGTTCGATGTCATGGACGAGACCAAGCGACAACAAACTACAAAGGGTGAGCTCATCCCTCCCTCGTTGCGAAACACGTTTCTGAGCCTATTACGCAATCCCCATTCTAGGTATATGGATGTGCAAGGGAAAGAGAATGAGTGTCATGGTTATGGACGTGGAAGGTACAGATGGTCGTGAGCGAGGGGAGGACCAGGTTCGATCCCACTCTCGGATCTCCTTCGTCGTACCAACTAACATCATCATAGGATTTTGAGCGCAAATCTGCCCTTTTCTCTCTTGCTTCCTCAGAAGTTCTCATTATCAATTTGTGGGAACACCAAGTCGGCCTCTACCAAGGTGCCAACATGGGTCTGCTCAAGACTGTCTTTGAAGTGAATCTCGGCTTGTTTGGGAAGAAAGTTCAAGAAGGCCCTCAGTCACGGACGCTCCTTCTCTTCGTCATCCGGGATCACCTCGGTGTTACTCCCCTCTCCAACCTTCAAAATACCCTCACTGCTGACCTCATGCGAATCTGGGACTCCTTGTCCAAACCACCGGGGCTTGCGCAAGCCCAGCTGTCGGATTACTTTGATTTGATGTTCACTGCTCTCCCACACAAGATTCTGGCCGCGCAGAAATTTGAGGACGAAGTTGCGCTCCTAAGAGAGCGGTTTGCGACGAGAGGACGTGAGAACTATGTCTTCAAGGATGTTTACCACAAGAGAATACCGGCCGACGGCGTTGCTGTTTATATGGAGAATATCTGGGTGCGTGCCGTCTGCGCCAAGCAACAACCTCTGCTAATATCATTACAAACGACAGGAACAAGTTCAGACCAATAAGGATCTCGACTTGCCTACCCAACAGGAACTCCTGGCACAATTCCGTTGCGACGAGATCTCTGCTACTGCTCTCGCCGAGTTCAACGAACAGGCAAAATCGCAGAAACGACCTATCGAGGTCGGAAGGGTTGTTGAAGGACTTGGCGCATTGATGAGGAATTGGAGAGATCAAGCACTTGGTACGTTGTTTCCGCCAGCACCCGTCGCCGGTCTTGGATTAGACTTTCTGACCGCCGCGCGATGCAGTCCGGTATGACCGCGACGCCTCGCGCTACCACCAGGGTGTATACACCCGGAAACGCCTCGATCTACATGCGACGATCACCTCCACCCTCAGCCCACTCTTCCTTGGCCAGCTGAAGAATCTACACAAATCTTGCCTTTCGGCCTTCAAATCTGCGCTGCATGTTACTTTGAGTGGTGACGGTACTGACTATAACTTTGCGGATGTCGTAAGCAAGGCGACAAGTGAGTGTGAGACGAGGTTCCAGGCGGGCGGAAAGGAGGCTTGCATCGAGGAGAAGGAATGGGGTTGGGAGGAGGAGATGGGTTTGTTGAGAGAGGAGATGGGAAACGTTGCGGACGTCTTCAGAAAGGACGAAACGAAAAAGATGGTTAATCTTATTGAGGTGAGAATTCAGGTATGGGGCGATGCTGATCGATTGACCACGATGTAGAGGAATTTCAAGAGACAGATCATGGAACCTGTGGACGTTGCTTTGAACAAGGCGGCTCCTGACATGTGGGACAAGGTTTTGGGGGCGTTCAAACAGTTGCTGGAGACGGCTGAGTCGGCATACCTCAAGAAGGCGAAGGGTTGGTCGTCGACCTTAGCTTGTTGCCATTTTTTCAATGACAATGTTGCAGCGTTCAACTGCACGGAGGAAGAGAATGCTAACGCGCTATCGTCACTCCGTAAACGTGCTTGGCTCGCTCTTCGTGCCAAGATCGATGAACTGACAGCAGACCCTGTTATCCTCGGCAAGCTTCGTCTGCACTTTGAAGAACGTTTCAGATATGACGAAGATGGGGTCCCTCGAGTGTGGAAGCCTGACGACGACATTGAGGGTGCCTTCCGCAAGGCAAAGGACGAGGTAGGCTGTTCCGGGTATGGTTTGGGAATGAAGGTTAAAGATCAGTGCAGACGCTGTCACTCATCCCTCTGTTCTCGAAGATCTCGCCTGTTGAACCCTCGCTCCAGTATACACTTGCTCCATCACCAGCCAGCGCTACGCCTACCACGGAAGAGGAGTTTGACTTTACTTCCTCACTGGTCATCTTCTCAGAGTCGAAACACCTCGACCTCACGGCGCGTTTCAGGCGCGATGCAGATGCATACTTTGTCGAAGCAAAGCGAAGCACTGTATCGTCCATCTCGCAAGTGCCTTATTGGATATACGTAGTCATGGCCGTGCTTGGATGGAACGAGGCGATGGCGGTGCTGTTCAACCCACTGTACTTTGTGATGCTTGTCACGATGGCCACTGCAGCGTAAGTGCCGAGAAGGTATTCGGGAATGTGATTCACGTGACACATGGACGCAGATACGCAATCGTGAAGCTGGGTTTGACGGGTCCTTTGCTTCAGGTATCGAAAACGGTGGCGGGAGAGGTATGTGTACCGTCTCGCGATGGGATGCCCGTCGAGCGCTGTTCTGTTGCATAGATCCAACAACAAGCGACGAACCGTCTTCGCGAGCACTTTTCGCAGCCAACGCATGGACCGCCTGTTCGCGTCGGGGCAAGCACTATGCATCGGACAAACTCGACGTCGACCGACGGTCTTGAGGTTGATGGAGATGGGGACGAGTTTGGCAAGCAAAGGGGAAGAACGGCACCGTTGTGAGCTTGAGGCGAGTGACCACTTTTGTGTGATAGATTCTGATTGCCTGTGTCAGCAAAGTGACGTAGAGCAGACCATTTTACTGTATGCTTGTATATATTCCATGCGTAATTTCGTTGGACTGTGTCGATGGCGTAATGCGGCGATACTCTCGCTGATATCCGGGTCTTGACAGGATCGACACGTGTCAGTGCACGTCGTGACGCTGTCACGGTGGTGCGGATCGGCAGGCACGTGACACTGCGCTGTTCGGTGCGGTGGTCTGTGCGAGTCCATGAAATGGGTGCCACGTCGGGTCACGCGAGCCGGTGAGCAGCGTGCCGAAGAGAAGCATTCCTGATCCTGATAGAGATCCTGATTTGAATCAGCCAAGAGGTATTCCCACGGTGGCAAGATCTGCGGCCCGATATGGGAGGGGGTTGTCCGTTGGTGGAGAGAGACAAAGAGACCACCGAGTGGCCAGCTTCGTGATGCATCGCCGCACTCCTTCTGCTCGTCCCTCCTCAAAGTCCACCCCGCCCACCATGCCCAGGGCTCTCCCCATGCCCCTCCTCCACCCCCTCGCCTCCGTCTCCCCCAGAAAACACCGTCTCAAGCACCGCACCGTCCTCCTCGTCCTCTGCAGCCTGTTCACCTTCACCTGCTATCTCCTCTTCATCTCCAACCCCTCCCTCGACCTTTCAAAGGCCCTCCTCTCGCATGTACAGGACCACGATCCGTATGGCGACCAGCCCTCGCGTCCCGTTCCACATCGGAAGATACCCCAGCCCGTGCCCCCGCCACGCCCCCAGCTTTCCCTCTCCGCTGCAGAAGAGCTCGCGGCGCTCTCTGCCTTCATCGCCGCCCTGCCTCACAACGTGCTCCCGTCGACGGTGGACCCCACCCAGCCGCTCGACCCGCAGCTCGTCCTGGACTTTGACCCACGCAGCGAGAGTGCCAAGGAAGAGCTCCGCCAAGTCGTCGAGGAGGTCTGGGCCCGCTTCCCAGTCATGCTCTTCACAAAGGCACGCTTGCGTTCCTTGTACTGGGCCTTGTGGCGAACTGACGGCCAGCAGCTCTACTCGTCAGACTCTCGCGAGATACGGTACATGCTGTCGAACATGCATCTCAAGCCTGCGCCTCTCGTCGTCGAAGTCGATCAGCGCGAAGACGCGCACGTGCTGCCCGCGCTCCTGACGCGCCTGACGCACGTTCCCAGTCTCCCCGTCCTGCTGATTGGCGGAGAAGCAGTCGGGAGGGACGTGGAGGACGCGAAGAGTCTCATGGCCGAGATCCGGAGACTGCACGAGAACGGCGAGCTGGTGCGGAGAGTGCTCGGAGCGGGTGCGACGGTGGACACGGCGAGGAGAAAGGGCAAGGGCAGGTAACAGCACTCGGCCAGAATCGGGAATGCATCTCACATGGAATACAATAACACCTCATATAGTTTCAGCAATGTGCTCCATCTTCTGTTTTCGCTTCTTTTCGATCGCACTTGTAATATGGAAGCAACAACGACGTGTCCAAACAAGGACAGATCAAAGCACCACGTCGCCCCGCCACGTCGCCTTCACCCCGCCGCTCTCCAGCAGCTGTCCCAGTCGGTCGTCGTCTTCGTGCAGCCGCATCAGCTCGTCGGCCCCCCCCAGCGAGCGCCCGTGCAGAATCGCGTTCGGGAACGTCGCGCGGTGCGTGAGCCGCGTGAGCAGCGTCTTGATGTGTGATGAGTCGGCTGGGACACGGGCGTGGTCAGCGATCGCGGTGCGCGGGTGCAGGAAGCGTGCTACCGCGCAAGTCGACCTCTATTATCTTGGCTGGTGGCGAGAGCTCGTAGCCCTCGAGCAGTTTCTTGGCGCGTTTGGAGTACCTAGCGTAGTCAGCCCACAGTCGTCCACACCCGCTGCACATGCGACCACGCACGGGCAATACGACTGCTCCAAGACGTCAGCTCGCCCGTACACGCACCGCCCGCACGCCCGCACCTTTGAAAACACGACGAGCGGGTATTCCTCGCGCAGCACCCTCATCCTCGCCTCCCATCCCCCCCCGCCCGCCGTCCTCCCCTGTCCTCTCCCACGTGCTCGTTCGCCACTCTTCGCCATCGACCCCAACGCGTACCACGCCATCTCGACCGCCTTCTCCGGCACCACCGCCCCCTCGCCTGCCCAGTCAGCACTGACAGGGTCCTCCACCGTTCTCACCACCCGCCCCGCCTCCTCGGGGGACGTCACGAAATGCAGCAGCCCGAATATCTCGTCAGGCAGCGTAAATGTCTCGGCGCTCGCCGACAGCAAGTCGGAGAATGTCAGACGGGAGGCGGGCGATCCGATGTAGAGGAAGAACAGGAAGAGCGCGGGGATGCTCAAGAGGACGAGGAAGACACGCCGAGGGCGGAACGAGAGCATCGCGGTCAGCTAGTCAAGCCTTGTGAGCGATCTTTTTTTTTTCTGCGCAGTGCTCTCACTCAGTGGGTCAGCTGAAGCGTTGTGCAATAAGCCACTAACTCAACTTGATCGTGATGGCTATCGATTTTCTTGCCCTCGATAGCAGTGCCAAAGTAACAAGAACCCCTGAAAAAAACAGCTCTACCCCCTAATTGATACCAAACACTGGCAAGCGTTGACCCACCATTGTTTTACTCTAATAAATATCAAATAAAGCGAGGCAAAGTCTTGTCCTCCAAGGATGAGTACTCTTTCTCTCAAAGGCAGGACATCCAGCATCCTCATCGCCAACAGTGTGCTTTGCTGAACAACATAAACGTGAATAAAAACGAGCTGAATCCCTCAACCCTCCATGTCAGCAAGAGCAGCTTCATTGAGCGCCTCAGCCTCCGCCATGATCTTCTCCTCGAGTGCCCCCACCCTCGACACCGCTTCTCGTCTCTCCCCATCTAGCTCTGCATATCTCTCCTGCAACAAGCGCTCCCTCCGTGCTAGAATCTCCACCTCTTCCTTGAGCGTCTCCACCCGTCTTGGTCCCGCGGCGCTTTCGTTCGCAGCCAACCGCGAGAAGCTGTCCAAATCGAGTTTGGTCTTGACGAGCTCGTCAAAGGCGTCAGTGACACGCTTGGCAAGCGCCTTGTTGCGCGCTTGGTACCCGCCGAGCGTGATACCAAGCTTCTTCTCCACTTTCGCACCTTTGCTGGCTTCCTTTGACATTTGCTCTCGGCATTCGTCAAGCAGGGCAGAGTACCCCTCTATTCGCTCGTCGAGGGTGAGCGTGTCAGGGTCTACCCACGTTCGGGTGGCGTTGTTGAATGCAAGCCGTTGTCGGACGTGTGCCCATGAGATAGTCTCGTCATACTCTTCGTTGCTTGAAAGCGTGATCAGACCTTCCCTCAGCTGAGCCTCAGTGGCATCAGGGAAACCAATAGCAGTCGCAAGTTCTAGGTGAATCTGAGACTTTGCTTGCGCGAGATCATCGTCGTCGGGCATCTCATAAGTCGAAACGGTGCCACCGGGAAGGTCAGTGCCGGGTAACGGGTGAGCGATGGAGTCGTGTAGCAAGAGACTTGCAAGTTCTGCGTTGATCAACTTGCGAGCATCCGTCAGTTCGTCGTCGTCACCAACGTCAAGGTCTTGCATGAGTTGCACAACGTCCACGCGTGCTGGTCGAGGGAGGCCAAGCTGCACAGCTTTCGATCGTCTTGCGAGGATCCGTCGCTCTTCTTCCTCTTGCATTCGTTTCAGCCTAGCATCCCTCTCTGTAGCGTCCTCCTCAATCAGTACACCAGTTGTCTGCTCATCCTCCTCATCCTCCGGAACCAGCAGCTCGAAGTTGTTCTCCGGTTTAGGGAGTTTGATAAATCCGGCTTTCACAGCCAGTTTCGCAGAGTCTATGCGAAGTCGTTGTTCACGCGGGGTCTGACCACCCATTATACCAGTCGCGGGGTTGATACTGAGATTGTCACGCATAGGTGTGCGGAGGGGGGTCGCGCCGACTCCGCGGGGTGTGGCAGAACCATCGGGTCCTACACCGTTATACAGGGGTGTAGCAAGCGGATTGGGCGTAAAGACCACTTGATGGTGGGGTGTGGCACCCTCGAAACCCGTTCCGCCGCCTGGGCCAACATGAAGAGGAGTGTTCTCGTCGCCAAGGAGCGGGGTTTGGGCAATGGTCATATTACGAAGGTTCCTAGCCTCGGTCAAGACGTTGTCCTCTATGCGTCCCATGGGAAGTCAGAACACACTCGGTCCAAGGCGAACAGGAAAACTTACGCTGAGGTGCCGTGCGAGGTGTTCGTGCCATCCGAGCGCCTTCCAGACCTTCATACTCACCAATCAGCTTCGAGGTAGCCGCACTACCGTCCGCGACCAGTGCCTTGGCGTTCTCCCCCATCTGACCTATCTTGACGATCTCCTCCAGCTCCATCTCCCCGACCTGAGCGCCAGGCAATGCCAACTTTCGCCGACGACCGATGCTCTCAGCCTCTTTCAGCTTCTGAATCTGAGCATCACGGGCTGCGATGAACTTCGTTTGGTGAGCTTCGTTACCCTTGTTTTCAGCGTTACGCCGTTGACGTTTTCTGCGCTCTGCTTCGTCATCATCGGTTTTACGCTTGTTCTCGAGGCGCCGAAGGGATTGACCAACAGGAGCAGTCGTTATACGTGCCTGCTCCTCAGAAGTATCGTAGAAGCCTGGGGCGGGCTTCTTTTCGAAGGGAATATCCGCGTTATACTAAAAGATTTAACTATGAATGAGCGTCCGGAAAAGCATGCAAGTGGTACTCACATCCATACCCTTTTGCTTAGTCTTATGTCTCATACTGTAGAGTAATATGAGCACGTCTACGTGAATGGAAATAAGGTGTAAGACGAACATTATACCAGCTGCTTTCAGTTCACGCTTCTTCTGAAGGACAGCTAATCGTCGGGCTTCCTCCAGTTGACGCTCGCGAGCTTTCCGCTTGGCCTTCTTTCCTTGTGTGTTGGCAAGACGGGCACGGGCTTCTGACAACATCTCCTTCTCTGTAACAAGTAATCAGACACGGAGGACAATGGGGAGAGTGGTAGGTGGCATACCATCTTCATCCATATCAATGGGATCTGGTCGGGCAGGCTTCGTCTCGGGATCTGGATCGATTTCACCGGGTCGTAGTCGTCGAACGTCATCTGCGCTCGGACCAGCTTCATCGCCAGGCCCTGCCAAACCCAGCTCCTCATTTTCCTTGGCCTCGGCCTCGTCCAGCAGCTTTTGATATCGTTCTAAACATTGCGTAGCGGTCCGCCCGACCCTCGGTGCTATCGTCCGCCATTGCGTTGGCGTCAATTTGGCAAGGTGGAGTAGTTTTTCGTCTTCGGTCTGAAAGGCCACGAGCTGTGAGGTAGGGGTGAGACAAGAGGGACTACGCTTACTTTGGACCATTCCGTCTTCTTTATTGAAGGGTCTAACCATTCGTACCAGCGAGCTTTACATTGTTTGGGTGTCTTGCGAACGAGCAAAGATGATATGCGGGCCCTGCCAGAAAGTGTGAACCACGACCGAATGGACGAGGGTCGACCACATACCATTGGTTCTTGCCGTACTTGGCTATGGCAGCTTTGAGGACCTCATCCTCGGTGTTCTGGTAGTGAAGTCAGAGAATTCACGGATGTTCGCGTCGGGACGAGCCACAAACCTTCCAAACACCTGTTTCGGTTTCGAGCGGTGAGAAAGAAACGCGCGTGTGCAGGAGGACTCGGTGCGCACCTCCTTTGATTATTATTCGAACCATAGCAGTATGTGCAAAGTATTGGCAGAGTAGTGGGAGTGGTGGTGATCCTTTCAATCTCCGACTCGGCATTCAAGCCGTGACACGGCGAGCGTAGTGGGCAGCATCCAAAGAGAAGCGCAAGTCTGCTACATGAGTGAGTCTTAACGCCATCAAGAAGAGTGGTATCGATTGGGTCCAGGATCTGGGTAGTCAGAATGTCGAAGGCCACACTCAATGCAAGTTCCACACAATGCTCTTTAACGGATAGTCTTCGCGGCACTCCTTGCGCATGTCGGCGCCGGAGCCAGAAGACATGAACAGACTATCATCGCACCCCGGTCAGTCCACTCAGCTGGGCTCACCTCGTGAGCTTGTCGTCCGCTCGAGCATCCGCAATCCCGAGTACCACACTCGAACGCATTGAATCAAGATGTAGACATTCATGGAGGTGAGCTGCAGCAGCGAAGATGAAGGGGTTATACAACATGATTTGCCTGCACATGTTCGAGCCCGATTGGTGCTCGAGAAGGTAGCTGAATAGACCATCACATGTCAAGCTCTGTTACAACGCTGCAGACGTTCCGCCGACTTGTACCGAGCTTAGCGTCCCGTTGATGTCCAACGATCACCAGACAAGTTGAATCCACTGCATGAACTCGGGTCATCAGCCATAACGGCGCAAGCAAACGAGGTTTTTAGGCGATGCGGTATTGGGCCCAGGTAATATTACAGTGAGCCTAGTGCTGGTGCACATAAGGGAGTTGCGTCAGAGCCGGCCTGAGAGACTTGCTGATATGATATGGGTGCACCCCAAATGTGTTCCTTGATCATCTCCTGTCAACCGAATAAAAAAAAAGTTCGGATGTGAGGAATGGGTGGTCGAGGCCAAGGACACGGAGCAAGCTGTTTGATCTATATGATTCACGGTACATCCTGCACAATTGCAGTCTTATGAGCGGAGGAGGCGAAGGAACCAAAGTCAGCACAGAAGAAGTGATGTTCAGAGGCCCTGGAGATAGTGATCAGCATTGAAGGCGACAAGGGTGATGACTGTTACAACTCTTGAAGACCAGAGATGGAACATTTGTCCTAAATGCTAAACAACAAATAAAGAAAGGAGGGACTGCAGACCTGTGGCTACAGCCCACAAGAGCAATGTGCCAAGTGAGTCGTCGAGTCACAGTCTCATGATCGACACTTGTCCACGAGCAACTTTCGTGCCTGACGGTAAGGACAAACAGTTGACTGCTGGAGGCGACCGGTTGTCTGTGGATATAGTGGCCAAGGCAACCCCTCCAATCCGGGAACCCGTGGGGGGGGGGGGGGTTATTCTTTGTCTTACTAACATCGGCAAATCCCAGGAGCCTCATGACGGTGGGTTGGCTGGCTCACTGTGTCGTGCTTGTTTCACTTTGACCACCACGTTTCTCTCTTACTTTACTGCGCAGGTCGTCCTCGCACATTTCTTTGTGGTAGTCTTGTTGCCGCCTGAGGTGATCGAGCCTGAACAGTTTTCGTGAGAGTATGCTGAATATATGCGTTCGGCGTCTTTCAGGTCTGCGACTTTTTCATCTTTCATCAGCATCCCTCAGCCATGCCCGAGTCGATGTTCGGTCGCCCCTCGCCGCATCTTCTTCCCTCTCATCCACCAGCCGATGCGCAAAGCATCCCTGCGACATCGGGTATCCAGACAGCCCCTGTGCAGCCCGCCTCACTTGCATTCAAAGATTTTCGTTTCAATTCCATAGGAAAGCAGCCGGAGCTGCTCAGTCGCATCTCCCTTCCACAGCCAGAAGATTCCGCTTATCATTCGCCAACCCCCTCGCCCACCTCGACCCCTACCCCGACGACCACCGTTCTCCAATCCAAGCCATCTTCAAGACCGACCCTTCTGCAGCAGTTAGCTGGCGGCGACTTTTACGCAACTGATGGAAGATCAAGGAACGCTTCGACTAGCCCATCCAACGGCTCGTTGGCCTCGCGCATCCAGATGAACGCCAGTACACCAAACGACACCGCCAATACACCAAACAGCACCGCTATCGGGTTTCTGCCACCTTCATTGCCCTCTAATGGTGTGAGGGACATCAAGGGAAGCACCAATAACAGCCTTATTACACCCATCGAATTTCTCCCTCAAGGGTCTGAATCGGACGGATCGTCACCTCGTTCCCCTACCTCTGTAGCTCCAGATCCAGAGCCAGTCCAAGTATATATCCCCGTGTCTTCTAACTTATTGATGAACGTGACGACGAGCGCGACTGCTGGTATCAAGTCTCCTCGTTCTCCAAGCTTACCCAATAGCGCAGATGACAAGACATGCGTTGCATGTAGCATTTCAGAGCCAGCCACTGATGCCACTGCGTTTTCCCATTCTATCGACTCCACTCCTCGAGCCATCTCCACCACCGCTCTCGGGACACTGTCCCAGTCTTGTTCGTCCTTTTCAGTCGCAGACGCCATAATGCGAGACCTGCAGCCGTCACCATCAGCGGCTGCCGCCGTCCAGTCGCTCGTGTCCCGCCAAGCACGTTTACAAACCATCAGTACCAACCTTGCGAACCTGGCTTCACCGCTCCCCCCACCCTTAGTTTTGCCTTCATCCCCAGGCCCTTCTTCTTTTACGCGGACGAATCAAAGCATTACCGCCCAAAAGTCTAGCCAGCCACAACAATATTCTGACCCTGTAGTTCTCCGCCATACCGACGACCAATCGTCTGGCCGGGTGGACTCGGGTATCGGCGACGTTCCGATGGATACGAACCATTCCTCCCGAGCTAGCATTACCTCACCCGCGGCTCCCACCCTCGAATATCAGAAGCAACGCAGAGCCGTCATCGAAGCCGTTCAAACCCTTAATTCTGCACTCAGTGCTGTCCACCGTGCCCAGATTGACAACGCGAACACCCTCGCAGTCCAAATACGAGCACTCGATGAAGAACGTGCGGGGTTCGAGCAAAGGAAGCGAATTGAGGAGGCTGCGTTGCAAAAAGAGTCCCATGAGCTCCAGCAGCAGTGCGAGAAGCTGAATGCCAAAGAGGTTTCCTTGATTGCGTTGGAGAAAGAGAGCAAGGCTAGCGTGGCTATGCTTGCGAAGCAGGGACAGGAGAGAAGAGCTGCGGACGAAAAGAGGAGTCAAGAAATTCAGGAACAGATTGCAGCCGCGCTCAGGGAGATGCAGGAGCTCGGATCTTTGACGACAAAGGGACAGCTAGCAAATGACCCTATGCCAGACGACTTGCCTACCGAACCCCAGGAAGGTATGGGTGAAGAGGTAATAGCAGCCATTAAGTCCCGGAATGAGCTTCTTTGCGCCACGAAACATCTTCGACGGATGCATACAGAGAAGGTACGGAAGCTGGAGGAATCCAACCACACGCTGCGAAGGTTGGAGGAAGAGAGGAAGATGAGAGAGGCTGAGGAAGCAGAA
Organism: Phylloboletellus chloephorus; assembly: GCA_038091355.1. NCBI lineage: Eukaryota > Fungi > Basidiomycota > Agaricomycetes > Boletales > Boletaceae > Phylloboletellus > Phylloboletellus chloephorus. The sequence goes on along the minus strand of JBBPOI010000254.1, from coordinate 2,902 downwards.
CGCCGCCGGATTGCAGAGGAAGAACGTTTACGAGCGCATGCCGAAGCGGAACGAGCTCGTCAGGCCTCGGAAGAGATACGACGTCAGCAAGAAGCAGCTGAAGCGGAGAAGAAACACCAAGAAGATGGGAATGATCGCGGGCAGGCTCGAGCTCTGGCTGAACAGCAAGCCCACGCAGAAGCTCAAGCTCACGGTTTACGAGGAAGACAAATCCCCAAGGACCATGCGTTCGAGCAACGCCGCCACCCAGAAGAAGTTAATACGTCGCAGCAAGCAATTGCAGAGACGACAAGGATCCGGGCGGCTGGCGAGGGAACTCCACTCTTTCATCCCGAAGTCGCTGAATCCATTAATCTTGACGACGTTAGAAGGGCGCCAGCACCCAATCGCACTGTTCCATCGCCTGATACTCACACAATCCTGGAAGGTCCGCAGAGAACCCCTTCTGCGTCGAAGCTGAAGAAGGACGCACCGGATTCTGGCATTATTATTTCTGTTTCAAGCCCGAGAGTTAATGGAGCACACATATCTCCCAAACCGTTAGCAAAATCACTACCTCCACCATTTCTTTCATCAGATCAAGTGGCGGAGAATACTCTTGGCGTCTGCAGGACACCATCCATTTCTGTTTCTGCGGAAGCGAGACACACTTCATCGTTTTCCGCCCAACTCGCATCAGAGCTCAACCAAGCAGGGGCCGTCAATGCAGATATCCATCCGAATTCGAGTCCGGACCATAAGCCCGTCTTTTCGCGAACTCCAAAGTCGCAAACTATCCTGGATCTTACTAGTGGGGACAGCGAAGAGCTGAAGATCGGGCCAGTTCCCGGATTCTCACCAACTCAACGGAACGTAAATCTTCGCCATTTGAAGCGGTCTCGCGGCCGTATCGAAGAAAACGAGAGTGGTGATCGTAGTGTGCGAACGATCAGCGTGAAAATCGAGGACAAACCTGATCACTCTCGTGAACTTGTGCAAGCTTCTCCCTCGACAAACATCCCCGTATCACTTCCACCCCGCCCGGCAGTAATCCCCCCACCTCGGCCACGGGTGTCCAGGAAACTTCAGGCCGCACGTGCATCTCCATCAGCCGTTTCTGAAAGCCACGAATTGCCATTTACGAGAGGGGAAGCCCAGGTTACCACTGAGCAGCCTCGAGAAGTACTCACGCAAGGCAGTCCTAATTCTCAGGCGACGAATTCCCCCGCCCAGCTACTAGCTCCCGCTGAGACCTCGAATTCCCAGTCGAAACAGTCCCACATCAATGCGGGCGAGAGACCGACTCAGGATCGCGCTTCTAATCACGATGCCACCTCTTCAGAAGCTGCAAGTGGTACTTTGCCTCACGAGATAGATGAGGAGGATCAATCCAGGAATAACGGAAGATTGCCGGACGAACACCGCCGGCCACCTAGTGGGAACAGTTCCCGCCGTCAGTCGGGCGACTCCCCTTCGTTTGTTCCGTCCCGGCCGACTGTCGCTTCCCCACCACAGTCTCATCGCCCAGTTGACGATTCCTGGCGCCCTCAGAATGCATCTAGTGGACCTGGAGCGGAACCAATACGCGTTTCACCCTCTACAGGGAGAAAACGACCCACCGAATTCAACGACAATGAACATGGTCACCGAGTTCGCAGACAGCGAGGTGATGGTTGGATAGCTCAGGAACATGATCGTGAGCGGGGAGGAGATTCCTACCGCCCGCATTGGGACAGACGCCATCCCGATCCCGAACCTGATGAACGCCGCGCTGTCCATCGTGTTCCCCCATCTCCCCCAGATCGCAATCGGCCTTATCCTTTTGACACCCAAAGGGCGGCCCATGAGTGGCCGTTTGTCCTTCCCTCATCCGAGGGACCCACAGGTTTACCTTCTCGTTGGGACCAGTCTTTCAGGAGGCCCGAGAATGAAGACACACATCAATGGTACCAGCCACCTTACAACGCAGCGGCGGACCAACATCGCGCAGACGGCGTCAGGGCAGGTCAGACCTACGAGCCACTGACGGAGGATGCCCAACACGATGCCTCTCTCTTGGCGCGGATGAGCAACACTCAGCGTTTTCCGGTAACAGGTTTGTGACGTTGTTTGAAGAGCGTCTTGCTGACGTTTGGCTGGCAGCCCGCAGCCCATCCGCGGGGACGAGGTAGGGGTGAGTCAAGCAGGGGGCGAGGTGATCTCGGCAGAGGACGCGGACGCGGTGCTGGACGAGGGGGAGTCGCGTTGCTTGAGAGGATGTCGTCTGGTCCGTCGAGCCTGGAAGATCGCTTGACATGACAGTGTGCAGTGTGTACGGGGGGGAGGGGTACTTGTGTAAAGTGTTGTTGTTACGTAATTGAACATTGTTGTCTCCATACGCGCATGAGTTGGACAGGGTACGCAGATCCGCCGTCGGCTGGCGACCAGCACTGATCCTGCGCTCAGCTTCAAGAAATCCCTGAATAGGGCGGGCACGACGGTGCGCAGTCGGCGGTCCCTCCTCTCGACCCTGCTGACCTATGGCTGTCCCAAAGGTCCTGCAAAAGACCGGTCAGATAGAACGCACCGTCGATCGCGAGTTCGCAGACGAAGAGTCCAAATACCGCGCGTGAGTCCGACACCGCTCACCTCCACGACCCCGCACTCATCTCCACGCAGCTTCGAGAAGGAATGCCAGGCATTGCAGAAGGACAGCAAGACCTATGGCGATGCCATGCGGGGTGAGTCCGCCACGCGAAGAGAACCTCATCGCCCGTCTTACGTCCGTTCCAGCCATGACCTCGGCCCAGGCTCGGTTGGCGGAGACGATCGAGACGTTCTACAGTGCTTCTGATCGCACGTCGGATGGTGCGATGGCAGGACACGCGTTCAAGAGCGCCGTCGAGGAGCTCGACAACAGTGTCCAAAGAGAACTGGTCTGTCC
>JBBPOI010000253.1:0-19030 GCA_038091355.1 Phylloboletellus chloephorus | reverse complement strand
CAACGAGTCATACCAGGTAAGCTATCGCTTTCCTCCCACATACCTAGCCTGCTTCAACAGCATAGACAACATAGACTAGCCTTTGCTCTCAAGCACCAGCACTGGACTGTGGAGGACTGGACTAGGGTCATTTGGTCCACTGAAATCAAGATCAACAGGATTGGATCAGATGGAAGGAAGTATGTGTGGAAATTGACAGGAAAGCCTTTGCAAGACAAGGAAGTACAGGAAACAGTCAAGTTTGGAGGAGGTTTCTTGATGGTTTGGGAATGCATCAGTTAGAATGAAGTGGGGATCCTTGCAGGGATAGAAGGGAGGATGAATGCTAAGCATTATGTCTCCATTCTGGAGGATAGTCAGCTTCCTATCATGAAAAATTCTGAAATCTCTGAGAAGAGCATTATCTTTCATCAAGGTAATAACCTCAAGCACACCTCTAAAAGGGCCAATAAGTGGCTTGAATCTCAAGGGATCAAGGTTCTTGACTGGCCAGCACAATCTCCAGACCTTAGTTTCATTGAGCATCTCTGACAAATCCTCAAAAAGAAGCTCAATAGCTATGCAACACCATCAAGAGAAGTTTGGGACTTTGGAAAAGGATTGAAGTGGAATGGGACAAGATAGAGGTTGAGGAGTGTCAAGGATGGATAGAAAGCATGCCTAGAAAACTAGAGGCAGTAATAAATGCAATGAGAGGGCATACAAAATACTAAAATTGTAGAATAGAAATGTTGCTCAAAAAAGTGTCCCAATGATATGTCATTTTGAAATAATTATATCTCAATCCCATTGCAACCAAATCACATGACCAAGGGCTCATTTTCAGGGCGAGAGACAGGACTATTGATGACCCTGCAAGAGTTAGACCTAACTCCTTCTGGTCCCCTTGCAAATGTCAAATCTTTTCAATATTGCCAAACATTGGGACATTTTTTTGAGCCACTGTAGCCTTGAAAGATGTAGACTTGAGTACATTGCAAACAGTTTGAGCAGAGATAGGAGAGGAGAGGGCAGAATTGATGAGATGAGTTCCCTGGACAGCATTTTCAACCTTGCCAGAGGTGATACTAGAGACAATTCTCCTTTTATCAGTAGGAGAAAGCTTGGAAGTGTGGCAATCCTAAAGCCAAAGAATGGCCCTGGATGCTGTAGGAAATGTTACAAATTAAGGAGCATGCTGCCAAGCGCCGCCCTTACCCTACCTCTTTCTACGTAGACGTTTGGCTAATTGGATTAGGGAGTGAGCTGCTGTGTGCCGCCCCAAGTCCTTAGTCTCTACATTCGTTACCTTCAGGGTCACATGATTTGGTCATGTGATCATTCTCCTATTCCAAGTCATGTGATTGGAAGTCACGTGACATCAGTCATGTGACAACTAGTCATTTGATGTGGCCTAGCCACGTTTGGGCTCTTATCTTTAGACCCTTAGCCCAGGTCTGGACTCTTACCTCATGGCGGTGGTGTGTTGATATGCCCACACGTCTTCTTCTTTGCCGAGCCTGCTGGCAAGGGGTTGAAACGCCTCATGTCAAAGGGCCAGGCCCTTATCTTCAGTCTATGATGTCATTTATGATGTCATGGGCTATTATTGTTATCTGTAGGGTACAGGGTTGCCAGGTACATAGCCACCCTTCAGATGTATAAGTAGTGTAGAGGCTGGGACTTATCCCCCAGCTTTGCAATCCCTGAGTTACCTGCTCGTCAGGCTATACTAGGTTGCATGTAAGTCTCCCTGTCGGCTAGGGTTATGCCAGACCAGGAGTGGTTCCCCTCTAAATAACCTTATAGCTGGGCCCCAGGCTTACAGGAGATGAAGGTTACTGGCACCTGATGCCAGCGAGACTAGCACTCACCCCACACTATCCATGCGCTCGTCCAGCACCATAAATACAGATAAAGTTGCTGCTCCCCCATAATGCACTAGGGGGGGTTGCCGGCCACCTTGACCAGACGTCTTGGAGTAAGACGATAATATAACTCGGGCACCGTCCCTTTCCGGTCTTCCTTTCTTCACGTCTGTACTTTTAGGGCAGTAGGCATTATCGGCATGCCTTTAATATTATACTATTTTGTAATAGATTAGTAGTAGACAACCTCTATCTCTTATACATGTACTCTAGTATAGGGGGATTAGGGTTTGGTGGTTTAGGAAGACCCCAGACTCTAACAGGAAACTGGAATTCCCTATGGACGCAGATCCTGTTTTTACACCCATGCACCTATTTTATCTGACATCAACTCACACCCACTCTGGTCTGCGTCAACTCCGGCTTACTCCATCCGGACATTTTTCTCCAGACTGTCCTTCCTCCATCTGGACATTTTTCGCATATGACATCTATTCACCCATTTTGTACATTCTATCTGCAATCTGTGATAGACCATCCAACTTCGCCTTAGTCCGCACCATCCACTGCCGTCTGCCTCCATCTGGAGTGTCCAGACATCCGCTTTTGTCCAGACCACCCATATCATATCTTGCCCGGACTTTCTTCTTTGCCAACAGGATCTTTTGTTTAGGTCTTGGATCTCAATGTCCCATGTCCATTCCAACTGTCAATAGGTCCAAGCCCTTGTCTTCTCATTGGAAATCATGTTTCAGTTTGATCTACATGTGAAATTCCAGAGTTGACTCACAGATGATATCTTATTTTGTCTTTGATAATTTCAAAACAGAGCTCTGGATGAACTGGACTCCGATGTGATGGTATTAAAGAGGACGAGGAGAGAGCCACTTCAGGACCCACTGGGAGACACTTCTGGGGAGTGCAAGGGGGGAAACCGTCCTTGTAGATTCCCACCTTTACTTTTATTCCTTACTCCTGTTGCTTCACCTGACAAACTCTACCTTACTCTTGATCTCTTCAACAATCCCGACCGATCCGGACTTGCATTACCATCCGTCCTACCTCCAGACTGGAGTTCCCAGACTTGTGTGCTGCTGCCTGGAGCATAAAATCAGACTTGACCAGACAAAGAGTTGAGTACTTCCGGAACCTGTTTCTTTTATTTTGGCTCTACTTTCTACATTCCTTCAAGACTATCCTTACGGGAGTCCAGAAGTTTTACATTCCAGTTACTCCAGGATTTTCTACTGGCCTCCTTTCCCCTATAGTGTCAAACGTATCACACTCTTCTTGTATTTCCCCTCCTACTAACCTGAACAGACTTATCCCCTAGGGAAAGATGGAGACACAGGGAGATCGCACCCCACAATGCTCACACTAAACCTCAATGAAGTAAAACAATGGATCGAACCAAGCTGTAGGCATTAATCCACAAGAACTTGACTAGAGTTCTTGTGGTGCTTTCATTCACTCTTATATACTTTAGCTACATGGTCCGTGCACACTGCGCAGCATATTACTAATACTACCTATGATAAGAGTGAATATTGCTATTCGCCTGCTATAATTGTTATCTATTGCTATAAGGTTTAATATAATTATGTGAAATGGTGAAGTATGTGAAGATGTGATAATGTGAAGAGGTGAAGAGGTGAAAGGGTGATGGTATAGATAATCCCCATGGTCACGTGCATGTTCCCACAGTCATGTGATTGGAAAATGAATATTTACTGAAGGAACGCTCAGTTGCTCAACCCTCATAAATATGACTGAATAAAATATTATCCAGAAGACAGGGGCAAAAAGCAAGTGCACAGCAGCTCAGGCTTTGTGTTTCTAACAGGAAGGACATCCTAATTTGATGTCTTCCTTGCCTGGGTGGATCTCTTTGATATTCTTAGCCACAATAGACTTCCCCAGACCAGTTTGGGAGGATAATTTCCTAGCAGAAAGGCCAGATTCAGAGAGAAAAAGGATATTGGCTCTAGCAGAGAGAGGAACAGATTTTATAATAAGTAGGGTTAGCTGGGTGGTATCTCTGCCCTTTATATTACTTATAATTATGTAAGTTACATAATTAGACAGGGTTGAAGCATAGCATTCATCAGAACCTTATGTTATTTACTAAATAATGACTGATAACATCATGCTCAAAAAAGTGTCCCAATGATATGTCATCTGGCTATTGATGACCCTGCAAGAATTAGAGCTAACTCCTTCTGGTTCCCTTGCAAATATCTAATCTTTCCAAAATTGCTAAACATTGGGACACTTCTTTGAGCCACTGTAGAATCCATTTCAGACTTCTATGTACATACTGTTACAAATGCTGCAATAATCAGCACTCAAGTGCTTGATGAACTTAACATTTTACTTTTTCTTCCTTATCTTATCTAATCTTATCAAGCGCATGTGGATCCACAGGACGCTTTCACATCCCTTTCATCACTGACATTCATTTATTTATTATTCTTAGTGCCTCATGGATGCTCAAGGGCCTAGAACCTTTTACTTCCTCCTTTAATTTCATTCTGCCTCATGGACAACACATGCCAAACTCATTTCTTTAATTTCCGTGCTGTGCATGGCTATGCAACATGCCCATCATGCATGTATTTCATTTCCACTTTATTTCTCTCAGGCTGTGCCACAGCCTTTTTGATACATGCTTCCTCCTCATGTTTTACATGCAGCACACATGTTGCATACATGCTTCTTTAATTTCCACCCTCCCTTTATGGACTGTGATCTATAGATTAGACACAAACATGTACATACACAGTTTCCCTATATAAACTCCAAGGGAACAGCTGGGATCCCCAGTCTGTTTCTCTTGGTGCTTTCCCCACAAAAAGGCATCAGAACTCTGAACTCACCCCCACACTCGCTATGATTGTTTTGATTATTCTATTGGGCTAGTGGATGTCGACCCAGTTGACAAGTCGTGCAACCTGGAACACCACAAGAAGACCTTTGTTGTTGGTTGTTTCACATACATGTACAAATATATAGCATATAAAGCCTGTGAATGCAGCTCCATAGGATGACCTTGTCCTCTTGAAATCTCCCTTTCATTCATACATTGAGTCATTTACTTTACTTGTTTTGGAGCAGCCTGAGGATCTTACTTTTGACTAAGTAGGTTTCTAGGTTTACTTCATCATTTAGACTATAACTCCATGCTGTATTTGAAACAATTATGCACATGGCATTGTAACATACATTCACACAATAAAAAATAGTATTGACCTGCAGAAAGCTATGAGCAGACCACACTATTTATTCCATCACCTTTTACCAGAAAATTGCCAAGCTGTACATTGGCCAATGCTTTCCATGTATTCAGTGCCATAAATGCTGTGAGTTTGGATGTTTTGGTTCATGCCTTTCAGGGGTTAGATCTGCTTGGTCGCCATCAAAGAATTCTTCGCGGGATGTAATTCACACTGCAAGTATGTACAAGCAGAGTGTTTAAAGCTCGTCACGCTTGCCAGGCTGTACGCCCATGAGTTCTGTCGTGAACACCAGAGCAGCATTCGGTGGGATAACTCCGCCAGCTCCACGACTCCCTGTAGACCATACATTGTAAGAAGTAGTGCAGTAGTGAATGACGAGGGACGAACCGTAAGCCAAGCTAGATGGGATCGTCAGCGTACGCTTCTCTCCGACACAGGCACCCAGAAGCCCATCATCCCAACCACGAATCACTTGGCCAACACCAACTGGAGAAGACATGTCAGGGGAACAAGAACAATGATGGGAGAACTCACGTTTGAATGAAAGAGGCTGGCCCCGGTCCAGACTGGGCGGTTTGTGGACCTACCATGCGTCGGATTGGACGAATCAACCTACCTGGAGTCGAACTTTGTCCCACCCTCAAACAAAGTACCGGTCTGAGATGTACGGGGTCCTCGATGAAACAAGAACAGCCATGAATCGAATGTTGTGGACTCACATAGTGAACAGAGATGGTGTCCCCATTTACAGCCTTGGCAGGGCAGTCCTCGGGCATGAAAGTGGTTAGAATCTGGAGGTCAGTGGGCGGCTCAGCTGCAAAGATGGAGACCGCCAGCGCCAAGAACGAGAACCAGACTTTTATCAACTGCATCGTGGCAAAGAGGTAGGTCTAGGCAGCCTGACTCGCATGTTAGGCGACAACGTACACGTGACTGACTACAAGTCAAAAACGTGAGAACTGCTGACAAGCATTGCCGGTTGCCGCTGAGTCAGCAACTGTACAACTTCTCCGGTAACCTTAATATTCATACCATCTCATTGCAATCGACGCCAACCTCGAGCAATAAAATGGTGAGTAAAGATAATATTTGGTATTGATCTGCTCTTACCGCATCCTTAGCCTTCACAAAAGACCTTCCGTACGAAACGGATCCTTGCCAAGGCCGCCCGCCAGAATCGGTGAGCTTACTCGTATGAAAGACGATGGATAAATACTCATTAGATATCATTATTATCTAGGCCGATTCCCCAGTGGTTCCGTCTGAAGACGGATACTAAAATTCAAGTACGTGTTACTGACAGTGAAGCTATGTTCTCCAAATTCTGATTACCCCCCAAATCCACAGTATAACGCTAAGCGCCGTCACTGGAGGCGCACGAAACTCAATATTTGAGAGTTTCTTTTTCATGCTTTCCAGTGAGGAGGAGGCAGATGGAGATATGACGACACCCCAGCACCATCCGATACAGATGTACCACTCGCTCATGCAATTATGTCTTCTCTTTGACAGTCCGGACCCCGAAGATAGGATGCAGATATCAATCATGGCTAGTTCATAAATGAGAATTCCCGGTCCCCAAGCTCCGTTGGATATCGCGGAAGTTGCGCAATTCTGAGATGGCATGACATGGGTGATGCGGAGGGGGGGAAGTCTCACGTTGAGAGATCATCAGAGATTCAATATCCAGTCACATCGGCATACCGTGCAACTTGAGCACTCCGGTGACAACCAGGCAAGGGTACGCACCTGTGTACAACATGATGCCCCCGTCAAGGTCATCAATCCATCCACCGCTTTTAAATGATGGCTAGGCTACGCAATGTCGTTTTTACTCGTTGAGTCGGAGAGGCGCGTGTGAGGACCACAACGTCGCAAGATCTGAGTTGGCACGATGACCCGGCAGCCCAAATCCCGTTGCGGGCTAATTTCACGGCGTGAGTTGAAGAATTGCGGCATCTCATCTCCAACTGCCGCTTCCGAGGTGACGACGCAGTTCACCGACTTCAAGGCCTGCATCCACGAGAACCTAACCTCTCCACGGCAGTATCCTGGACTACGACTACCATGTCTCTTATCGTCACCATTTTCTCGCTCGTGTTTATGACCGAACTTGTATCCTGGATTGGCAAATCTGTCCTTCTCGAGCTAGTATGTCGTCTTCGCACACCTTTTTTTCTCCAGTTCCGTACCGAAATGCGTCTGCAGGCTTGGGGTCTCTACTGCAGAGTGTTCATGAGCCTTCCATACGCTAGACAACGCCAGCTTAAGGCCGAGTTGCTCACTACAAAGAAAGAGCTCCTGCAGACCAGCGCTCAAGATCAATTTGCCAAGTGGGCAAAGCTAAGACGGAGTGTCGACAAAGGGATCGCAGAGCTTGAGAAACTCAGCAAGTGACTTCCTCTTGCCCAGCCAACTCGCGCACGTTCCTCGTGACTGTGCCTCTGATGCGCGTGTCCTGCAATTTCCTTCAGACGGCGAGCTTGCATCCACCAAAACTGCCTTCTCAGCACAGTTCAACAGTCTCATCTGGATATTGACCACGGGGCTGCAATTTGCTATCGGGTGGTGGTTCAGGAAATCTGCCGTATTCTACCTCCCCCCGAGTTGGCTTGGTCCTCTCACGTGGACTCTTGCGCTTCCATTCGCACCGCAAGGTTAGTCACCGTTCTCTGATGTCAAGGATTCGTGTTACAACCTTTGCTTCCAGGCTCGGTGAGCGTCGGTGTGTGGCAGATGGCATGCCGTAGGGTAATAAAAGTGGGAGAGCACACTGTTAAAAGCATGTTAGGCGAGTGATTCGTTGCTAGTTATGGGCTGAGTGTTCACCATGGCCTTTGTTCCCCGTTTCAGCCGTGCCGTCGGAGCCTGTGGAGACGGCCAGTCACTCTGCCGAACAGAAGTCATAGAGACTGCCAAGCCCTTTCGGACTAGGATTATTGTTGCTTGTCATGATCCTGTAGGCTCATATATGTTTCGATATCGTACAGACGGAGCAGCGGAAGACCCTCTGACGTGCGGGGAATCACCTGAACGGACGGAAGTGACATTCCGGTATGTTGACAGAAAAGAGGCGTCGGCGAGCCGAAGCGGGGCATCTCTCGGCCGAGTGCAGCTGTGTTCGGAATGACGTCGTCGGCAGTCGGATGGATGAACGGAGTCCCGCCGAGTCGACTACTTAACCGCGCCTCCGGAAAACAAAAGCGCCAGACCCGCCCACCATGCCCGCACGCGTGAACATTCTCTCAAAAGTTGCCCCCGATGCCCAGGCTCAGATTCTTACTGATGGCGCGCTTGCCTTCCTCGCCGCCCTCCACAGCTCTTTCGAGTCCACCAGGCAGAGTCTCCTCGTCGCCCGCGACGTCGCACAGCGCAGGTTTGACTCTGGGGTTCCCCTCGACTTCCCCCCGGAGACTGCCCACATCCGTGCTGAGCCTTCGTGGCTCTGTGCACCTCCCGCCCCGGGACTCGAGGACAGACGCATCGAGATCACTGGTCCCACCGACCGCAAAATGGTCATCAACGCCATGAACAGCGGTGCGAAGACGTTCATGGCTGACTTCGAGGGTGAGTGTCGTCAGTCTTTCCCTTTCCTCTCCTGATTCTTGGCATAGACTCCAGCGCGCCTACATTTGCAAACATGATCAATGGTCAGCTCAACCTCCGCGATGCTGTCAAACGTCAGATCGACTTTGTCTCCGATGGAAAGCCGTACAAGCTTGTCGAGAATCCCGCAGTTCTTTTGGTCCGGTGCGCCTGCTTCCTGTCCGGCGTAGACGGAGCTGACTTGCACCCTCGCAGACCTAGGGGCTGGCACCTGGACGAGACCCGCGCGACGGTTGACAATGCTCCCATTTCTGCCGCGCTCTTCGACTTCGCTCTCTACTTCTACCACAACGCTCATGAGCTCATCAAGCGCGGCTACGGTCCATACTTCTACCTCCCAAAGATGGAACACTACCTTGAGGCCCGTCTCTGGAACGATGTTTTCGTCTTCTCTCAGTCCTACCTTGGCATTCCCCACAACACTATCAGGGCTACTGTCCTGATTGAAACTCTCCCTGCTGCATTCCAGATGGAGGAGATCCTCTTCGAACTCAGGAATCACTCTGCCGGCCTCAACTGTGGGAGGTGAGGGGCCAGTCGTTATACGCTCCATCCATCTCTTATCTTGCATTTGTGTAGATGGGACTACATCTTCAGCGCCATCAAAAAGCGTAGAGCTGACAGGGGCGCAGTTCTACCGGATAGGAAGGATATCACCATGACCGTGCCATTCATGGATGCATACGTGCGTCTTCTTATCCAAACTTGCCATAAGTATGACTTCGGCACTTGTTGCATGCTTGAACGGCACTAACGATAGTCGCAGGAGGAAGGTGGCCGCAATGGGTGGCATGTCTGCGCAGATTCCTATCAGGAATGACCCCAAGGCCAACGAGGTCGCCATGGAAAAGGTCAGAGCAGACAAACTTCGCGAAGTCACAGCGGGACATGATGGAACTTGGATTGCCCACCCACTCATCAACGACATTGCTCGCAAAGTATTTGATGAGCATATGTTGGGACCGAACCAGGTGGGTATTTTATCTACCCATTCTTCGTATATTTGTATTCACACGGTCCCGCGCGATAGTATCACATTCGCCGAGAGGATGTCAGAGTGGCAGCGGCTGATCTCTTGAACACAAACGTGCCTGGGAAGATCACAGAGGCGGGGGTTCGCGGCAACGCTTCCGTCGCATTGGCATATTCCACAGCCTGGATTGGCGGTAACGGTTGCATTCCAATCAACTACTTGATGGAGGATGCAGCCACTGCTGAGATCGCGCGTGTCCAACTTTGGCAATGGGTCAAGTACACTGCACGAATGGACACTGGTGAACCCATTACTGTCGAGTTCGTCGACCGCGTCCTTGAAGAGCTAGCACCGACCATCAAGTCTATCGCTCGTGGTATCAAGGAGGATCACTTGAAGATTGCAACCTCTTACTTGAAGAACCAGATCAGACAAGAGTGGCCCAGCGAGTTCCTGACAAGCGATTTGATGCCCTTCTTATCTATTGCTGACGGTGTGGAGATCAAGCAGCAGAAGAGCTTCCTGTAAAGCCGTTACTTTGTGCGTTTTTCCTCGGCCATGGTTGTTATGCATAATCCACCTGTATATTCTTATTCTCTGTGTACAGTAGTTTCGATATTTATGAGCATTCCTTTCATGTCATGCGAGAGCTGCCCGAGGCGTCGGAGGACCGAGAACCGCGAGCATGTCTGCCGCGCGCATGATCGCCAGGCAGAGGAAAATCCATATCTCGTCCACTTGCAGCTACACTGAGAGCACAGGGCCGTCACCGCAATCAGTCAATGTTTTCTTCCCGAGATATCAACAACTTCCTCCGTGGAACCTTGAGCCTTCGAGACATCGATCTTTACCCCGTGGATCAACGCACGGCTATAGGGGCAAGCCTAGGCAGAACACCGGGTTACCATGCGCTCTCTCCTGTTCTCTAAACCGCGCTACACACCTCGTGGCCAGCCTGGATGACCTCCTCGTCCTCCACGCCATCCACCTGTATATCCACCGCAATTCCAAATCCGCCTATCTGCGCCGCCTCTCCGAGGCGGACGCTGGTGTGGATCACGGCGTCCTTGACTGCGTCGCTCTTTCCCATGCGGCCAGCCACCATCTGCAGCGCGCCCAGGAAACAGGCTGTGTGTGTGTGCGGGACGTGAGCGGCTGGTGGCGAGTTGGAGGGAGGACGTACATGCGTAGCCCATGGCGAAGAGCTGCTCAGGGTTTGTTCCATCGCCTTGCCCGCCCAGCGCCTTGGGGCGGTCGAGACGCAGCGTGAAGGGCGCCTCGTCGCCAGAGTGGACCTGCCCGCTGCGTCCCTTGCCCGCGGCTGTTGCGGTCGCGACGTACTGTATTCGGTCAGCGTGCTTGCCATGAGATGGGGTATAGTACCTTGGTATTCTTCAGAGTTACAATTGAGCGTGCTGCGAGTGCGTACGGACGTGCTTGACGCCGAGACACGTTACGAAGCGTACAGACTGCAACGGCGAGCATAGCAGACTGTCAGAGTCACCTCGAAGTTGCCCGAGAAAACAAAATACGACAGCATTGCACGAACATAACATACAATACAGAAAAGATGACAAGAAATTATGGCCATCAGAAACCACTCGCAGTAATTCTCAGCTGCTCCAGCTTCTTCAACACTTCTCCGACACTCCGGTCCAACTCCCCTGCAATGGCACTCTGCTTCGATCCCGGCAGCCGAGAGTATGTCTCACAGAGATCCCCATCCACAACGGCTTTCACGGGAACGTAGTACCCTCTCCACGCAAGGTGATCACGTCCCACTAGGCTGCCCTGTTCTGTCCGCATGTGCTGCTCCAGTGTGGAGATGAAATCCACATCCTCCTTTGACACGAAAGGCACAAGGATCCCGATGGTGCCGTGCAAACCGGTGTACAGGAGTACCTCTCGCCCCCCTGCAACCAAGGAAACTTTGTGTATCGACGTGACAAGGTCGCCAACGTGGAAGTGACAGATCATCTTCGTCTTGTGCGGAGCACCCATGAGCTGACCTTTCTCGTGCAATATTCCGGCTCCCGTTGGATCATCGTCCACTTGATCTGAGACCTTGGAGTCCAGGCGATTGACGAATATGTTACCGAACCGATCACTTGCTGCGACAGTGTAGTAGTCAACCATTGTCGATGCAACGATCCATCGTGGTTGCATGTCGTCGGCGAAGATGAGAAGCCTGTTTTCTGGTGCTTTATAGACCGCGAACAATATTGAATCTTGCATGTCACCAACAATAATTCTTGACCCTTGCGTGTTGAGCGTGACAATAACAGAGGAGAATGTCTACATTGCAGGTCAGCTCACAAACCAATCTCGAGACGAGCGAGCCAACCTTATTCTCAGCTTTTCGGAGAAGTTTTTTCTTGCCTATCTCGTAAATGCGGAGCGCTTTGCCCACGCCTGCTACAAGTCGTCCTTGAAAACCCATGACTGCAAGAGGCACATCATCCGTTTCGGTTTTGTGCACGAGTTCCAAGCCTGCACCATCCTCGACAAATTTGTATGTTCGCAAGAAGCCACTCGTGCATGATCGTGGTGCAAGCAATGTGTCAGACGCTGTACCAACGACAAGATGCAGCTCCCCGCCTCGAGCAGCAAACGGAACAGTGGCCAGAGAGAATGCAGTCTCGTTATTATCCAGGTGAATCATTGCAACAGTCTTTGCCTAAAAATTGTTAAACAACAGGCTACCAACTGAACGAGCAAGATCTACGTGCCTCGACCGGATCAATGATTCGGATTGCCGAGGCCCATGTTCCCGCTGGTGCTTTGCATCGACCGAAAACGTCAGCAGGGAGATCAAGCATCTCTTGGTCGATCATCTTGCCAGATTCTCTCTGCAAGAAGCATAGAATCATGTTATCGAGCAATAATGCGAAACTTACCAATTGCTGCAAGTGCTTGTTGATTGCCTCTTCGCCCATGACGCGATGGTCGCCCTCTATAAGATAGAGGTATCGATTCGTCGGATGGGATATAAACTTGCGGGGTGTGTGCGAGAGCGGGATGGAATCTTGCTTGAGCTTCATGCCAAGTTTTGGTATCTGGAAAATACTGGCAAAAGTCACCAATTATTAGCGGTCATGATCACTCAAAGAAGTGACGTCTAAGTGGGAACAATTGTTTTTTTTTTGGGGGGCAGTATCTCCTCTTCAGAGGTGTCATCCGAATCTCTACTTGCGTCTTGGATTCTTGGCTGAAAGAAAGAGATACTCACCGGAGGACACTTCCCGTAACACCAATCAAGCCCTCCGGACTAAGCTCTGCAGAAAAGCTCCATGCGTAGTCGAGGTTCTCAAAAATCAGAGGGGTGAAGTGCATGAGGTTTTGATGCGTGTAGTTAATCCATGACCGTGACGACAGCGCGAGGACGGCCGGACTCTTTTGTATATGGACCCGAATGAGCTTGATAGGCCGTGTCCCTAAGAAACTGTCGAAATGATTCAGAAGGTGGACAAGTTGAATCAACAGGAGGACTGACCGTGTTCGCGTGTCAGTGAGCTGACCATTCAACGGATCAAGCACTGTCCGTAGAAGAACTCCATTTTGCAAGCCGATGTTGACAAACATCGTCGGCTGGGTTTTGTTGATACTAGCATCTAACATGTCAGCTATGCAGATGGCAGAAGGAGGCGCAGTCAACGCTTGTAAGCTGATGGTCTCCAAGGTGCTTTCTGGATCCAACGAAATGATACGAACGGTTTGGTCTTCGCACCCGACCGCCTGCATGAAATGGAGGAATTCCAGCAACTGCGAAGCACACAGTATCATTTACACACCAAAAATGGCGTTCGCTGACGGCCTTCAGGAACCTCTGCAATGCTCAGCGCGAGAACCGTGGACCCCATTGCTTTCCTGTCCTGGTACTCGTTGAGTTGACCGTCCAAATCAAGTTCGAAGTACACCAATTCTGCTGAGCTCAGGGCAACCACTACCTGGCGCTTATTCGTTGTTGCCGCAACAATAGTCCTACGGTCAGGAACGCGCCACTCATTGACACGTCGATCAGCTAAGACGTGCCGAATGCCATGAGGGTGGACTTGTAGAAGGGCATCTGTACCAATTTGTTGTACTGCGAGCGTTGGAGCTGATGAAAGGAACCCAGTGTCTTGGACTTCCTCGATGGTCTCGCCAATGGACAGTACCAATGTACCATTGACGAAGGAGAGAATAATATATGAGTCAAACTCATCTACCACGGAGTCAGTTCGATACAATTGATGAACACAAGCAACCACACACCCTCTTCACGTTGTTTAGTTGTCCAGACAGCGTTCGGAATGCCTGGAAGCTCGGAGTTGACAGACTCTTCAACATCAAGACCATGACGAAGCATCCGGAACGAACTGCGTGCGCCCCTACCGCAAGTCGCCAAAATTTGTGGAGTATCCGAATTCGGCAGAATGTTCATCACTTTTGAATCCAGTATAGGATCTAACGACTCTAATTCGTCCGCAAGGGCCAGGTTCTCCAGAGCACGAGGCCGAAAATGGGCATGCGGCAATGAGGCGGTTGGATGAGCCATGCCAAACGAGGGATAGGAAGTCGAGCTGAACTCAGGATCGTTGTCATCATCACCCAATTTTTGGAACTGGTAAAGATAGCTATACAGAGATGAGTAATCAGTTAGATCACAAGAGCATAGACTCACTGATTTCCGAACTCAGAAGCTACGAAAAGAAAACCAGATTTAAGAATACAGAGACTGATAGCCACAGGTACAGTGTCAAAATACTTGATTTTTAGTGCCCTGACTTCGTCTTCTTCATGATCTATCGTGACTTTGAAAAGGTCACCATCTTCACTTTGAAGGAGGAAGAAAAAGGCGCCCTGAACGATATGTCGTTAAATACATATATATCGAAGTCGCCAAGCAACAGACCTTCATTTTGTGCATAACGGCCGCGGTGATGATGACGCCTCGTGATGCATCCTCAAGTGGATGTTTCCGCCGCGGAATGGGGACACGGTGTTGCGGTCTGTCCATGTGCCGGTATATAATGTGGTCTTCGCAACAAACAAGGACGCCAGAAGGCCCGTCAAATCGATCTGTGGACGCTACTTGCCCTCCGGGTACTTGAACAAGGAGATTGGCGCGTGGATCAGTGGGTTCACTCCATTTCCGAACCACATGGTTAAGACCCAAGTCTAGCTCGTAATATGTCAGCATCTGGATAAAAATTCGCACAAGTGAATATCCTGAGAGATACAAAGGTGTAGAAAACACACCTTCTCAGCATTGCTGAAGGCTTCTCCAGTTGGATCCTGATCAGACTCTGAGTAGTCGACCTCCAGTGCAGCGAACAAAGGGTTTTCGAACCCAACGTCAAGACCAACAATGTGGTGAATGATCGCGTTGTTCTTGTGCGCTTCCAAGGGTGACGAGATCGTCAGGTTGGCTGCCGCATCCCGGTTGAGGATATACACGAGCTTCGCCTTCTCCATCGCGGAAATAATGACACTGCGACCCTTGGGATCGGTCGCAAGATACTGACCAGGGACGATTCGTCGCGCGCCAGACTTCCCAAAGGTTTCCTGGTGTAGCTTGACAAAACTGCTGGTTTTGGGGTCATAGTCCAAGATAACAATTCGTCCCGAGTCTGACCCTACTATGGCGTAGTCTGAGAACGAAACAAAGGATGAGATTATGGCGAGAAATGCGAACACGTACGAGGCGCTCACCCTTGGTACTACCCGTCAGCCGGAAAGCTGCCAGTGAACGTATCGAACCGAAGACATCGGATGCGATAACTGTGGAGAGTTTGCCTGTCTGCACGTCGGGTCGCAGGAGTTCGAGACGGGTGCCATGCGAAATAATGATTTCTTGCGCGCGGGCGCCGGAAAAGTTCCCGACGATTGCCTGCGTTGCAGCCGTTGGAGGTTGCAGCGTCAAATTGTACAAATGCATACCGAAACTCGCCCACCCTGGCAAAGAAAGAACAGCGGGCAACGGCAACAGGCGCAGAAACCCGAATATTTTCAAGACGCAGACTTTGGCTATGTTTGTACATGGTACAATTTAAATTGTATATCTGAACAGAGGGCTTTCGTCTCCCATGTCTCTGAAATCATCCTTGCGTTCCTCAGTAATTCCGCGGGCGCGACACAACTCTTCTTTCTGCCTGTTAATTCTGCTGTAGTCCCACATCGCAAATGAGGAGAGCAGTATGCTGCTCATCGGGTAGTGAGCGACCATATACTGGTGGTCATGACGAAGAGACGCACGAGAGGGTAAGGCAACCCATGATCGTTCCGTGGCCAACATGGAATCGTGGAGCATCTAGGTAAATAAAGGACGAGCATACTCTATCGCCAATCCATCAGATTACAAACATCTTGGACAGGAACATGACTCACCCTCCCAGATTTCCAAATCCGATGACCATGGCAAGGACAACGCCACGCTTCACGTCTCCTCCGGCGTTTGAGCCAGCCCATGCGAGGTCAACAGCTATGGTGGGGAAAACGCCTGCCGTAGCGAGAATAGAGCCAACATACGAAGCACCGGGGTTTGTTTGCGTATATAGGATGATATACCCCACCAAGGACACAAATGCTCCGGCGATCACGTACGGCCCACGGAGTTTGTGCTTGTCAGAATAGATCCCAACAATAATGGTGAATATACATCCCACAACGAAAGGAGGGACAGAAAGCAGCTGGGCATTAGCGGCAGAGAAACCGAGCTCGCTAATGATCGTAGGTGTGAAAAGAGCGATAGCGTAGGCGGGAATGAGCAAACTAGTAGCCCGCGCAAGTGTCAGCATGATCGCAAGGTTGCTCAAGATACTCCGATCTACATACCCAATATATATACCGATTTGAACATAAGTTTTGTAGTCCTTGAGAGACTGCAGAACGAACTCGAGGTCATAGTGCGTCGCAAGATTTTGCGAATCATTCCTCAACAACCCCACAATACAGCGTCTTTCAGTCTCAGTCAAGAAAGACGCTGTATCTGGATACTAATCGTGACGTGATCAGCATCTGTCCTGGACCGGGCAGACATCTGCACTCACATCGTACATTAAGAAGAATGCCGCAAAGGCTGCTACCACCGTAACTGTAAAAGTGGAGGTTCGAGAAATCAAGTCTTGCGGTGAACAGGAGACTGACCGATGCCTTCCAAGCAGAACTATCCATCTTGAATGAGTATACATCCGCAGAGCATTTCTTTTAAAAATGCTCACAATCCACTGCCATCCATGGAGGCCTCCAATCCTGCGGAAGGAAAGTAAGCAGGGAATCAGGGAAAAATATTTCTGGAAGATGCTACATACCCTTCCATGTTTTCGATGGCGTAGCTTTCAGCGCGTGAACGACAGGATGCATTGAATCAGGGAAGAGGGCTTACGCCAGAACGCCACCGAAAGCACCTGCGACAGTCGCGGCGGAGAAAAATAGAGCAATGCGCAATGCCCGCTCTCCACGCGGGTACCACAAAGAAATGTAGTAGGTCACGCCAGGGAACAATCCAGCTTCTGTCAAGCCGAGGAAAACTCGAGCGCTGCACGGGAAAGATACCAACGTCAGTGATGTGGACCACAGTTCTTCAAACCCTTACGCAATGAGTCCTTGAAATGTGTTCACAAGAGACATCAGAGTCATAACCAGACCCCAAGCAACCATAATTGTAGGTACTACGTCGGGAAGCTTGTCAGAGGGGAGGACTATGTGAGGAGGATAGTCGCCATACACCATCTAGATGGCCGAAAGATCTTAAGGATGATGTTTCTGCGGGAAGTTGATTCACACTTCAAGTATGCGCTGCTGCGACTTACGATGGGACTTCCGCAAGACTGTATGGAATCTGAGGATGCGTTAGTCATGCCTCAAAGACTTGGGGAAAGCAGATCCGCACAAAGAAGACAGCAGCAGCAATGTTATACTTGAGTCCAACGAGGTTCAGATCAGTCGCCATGCCCGCGACCTTAGCATTGCCTGAGAGGTGTTAAGGCCTAAGAACGCATGTCAATATTTTGCATGATACTTGCCGACATTTGAGCGATCTCTGAGCAACAAGAATTGGTCAGACATGAGGCATGTACAAGTAACTTCATCGTCACTCACAAGAACGAAAGGAGGTATAGAAACGAGAGGAGAGGAAGAAGATGCCAATCTAGTTTCCGCAGTAACCTAGTGCGCTCTGCAGGACTGAGATCCACGAAATCACTAGCTTCCTCGACGACATCCTTCTCGTCGATGACAACGTCCATGTTAGCACTGAGGTTGTGGGGTGAGGGTATGGAAAAGAGTGCCTGCTGTTGCCCCTGGATGCCTATCATTGCCTATTATCTAGCGTCAGCAGCCAAACCTCAAAATAACTCGTTTCCTCGCTTTTGCGAGGCTCTAAATGTCAGGAACAATAAGCGACGCCAAAAAGACCATTTTTTCCAACAACCCCGGACTCTGAGGGGTAAGTTTGTGGACCTTGACGGTCGACCTACAATTCGGCGCATTGGCTTTAGTGAGCTCAATTCATTGCACACTAACTTGGTTTTTATGTATAGAAGTAGAAGTCTGAACGAACGAAATCGACTGAGAAAAGTGGTGCCCTGCCAGCGTGAAGTAGCATTGCGGCTGGCGGTGCCTGCAGGCAGTTGCCAATAGGTCCGGGAATGGAGTGATGGGTGACTCACGAACTTAGGCTACTTCGGCTGCTTTAGCCTGGCAAAAAGTTCCGCGATACTTGTCTCGCTAGAGTCATGTGATGTACCTGTGACGGGTGCCCTGGCATGTGCAGGGGCAATAAATCTGAACTCAGAAGCGACTTGCGTCAGCTGACGAGAGTGGGGGGTGGCTATGCCCCCCAGAAGGGGGAAAATTTAGCCAAGGTCGGGAATGTCGTCGTGTGTGTGGAAAATGTTGAATCTTTGTTGCGGCTGCTCGAGGGTGAGACAGCCCGCATGATTTGGGTCGGAGGTACCTAAGACACGAAATGTACGGGTGCCCGAATCCTTTTTTTCAAAGAAATAACCTCGCGAAACCGAAATAAAAATTAGACGAAGTGGTAAGAAGGCGCTAACCAGGCTATGACGCCGTGTGATGGAAGGGAGGGGGTTTTTTTTTTTTCTTTTGGTTTTTTTATTGGGTTTTGTTGGTTGGTGTGTGAGAGAAGAAAATAAGAAAGGGAAGAGGAACTAAATGGAGGCATGTGGGGGGTCGTGAATGGCATGGCCATGGAACAGGAGGATTTGGAGAAGGGTAGGGTGTAGGTGAACGTAGTGTTGAGGCAGGCTATTGTGTGCGTAGGGAACGCGGTGGCTTACCTGGTTACGACTTGTGCTGAGCAAGTAGTGGTTAGAGGTCAAGAGAACTCTATTGTGGCGCTTACAGCAGCCAGCCTTATATACGTT
>JBBPOI010000252.1:0-19032 GCA_038091355.1 Phylloboletellus chloephorus | reverse complement strand
CCATTCCCACCCCCTCCCTCACCCCCTCCCCCTCGACTCCCCCTCCTCTCAGTGCTCCGACACTCCCACCGAGAACATGTCCTTCTCCCCCCCAAATCCCAACGGAAAGCGGCCCTCCTCTCTCGTCCCCCACCTCGACTCCTCCAGAAAAAAGCTTCGCACCGACGACTCCACTGACGATCCCAGCCCTCCCGCCGAAAAGGACGAACCCAAGCCAAAGTCCACCAGGGGCGCCCGGTCAGACCATCCTGTTCCGCATCTCTCTTCCTCATCCTCTCCTCTAGCGCGTGCACCGTCTGTCGCCGCCTCAAAATGAAATGTGTCGGCGCCGAGCACGGTCCCCCTTGCAAGCGTTGTATCGCCGGCAATCACGAGTGTATTTTCGAAGAGTCTAACCGTGGAAAACGCTCAACCAAGTATGCTCCTCTTCTTCGCCACGCGTCACATACTCACCACTCCATTTCAAGCCCAAGAAAACACGAGCTCCTCACAAAGTCCCTTCGCAAAATGGAACGCACCCTTGACACCGTCCTCAGGTCCATCGGAAATCCGAGCATGACATCCGGCATGATCTCCCGGTCTCCCTCTCCAGCCGCTCAATCAGCCCAGACACTAGCCCTTTTGCAATCACCATCTCCGCCCCCCCAGCCAACATATCCCCCCCAGAGTGCTCCTCTTTCTTCAGCCTCTCCCAGATTACACTCCCTTCCCGATAATTCGTTGAATCCCTTGGGTTTGCTCGCCGAAGCCAGTTTGGCAAATCGCAGAGCACACGGAATCACCACCTCATTTACTGCTCGCCGAACTGATTCCGATTCAGATCGTCGCCTCGGCGTGGCTAGTGACAATTATTTCAGACCAGGTTTCATGAGTTCCTCCCCATAGTATATCACACCGCTTATTCCGTCTCAGGTCCAATATCCATCTTGCCTCTCCGACGGCTATACATCGAGAGACAAATACAACCCGAGATGCTAAGCTTTGTCAGCACTGAAGAGGTCGTTGCCCTCTTCAACATGTTCGTGCCCTCCATTGTTTCCTATTCGCTTCTCCAAACTCAACTCCATCCCAAACCAGCTACTTTGGCCATATGAATGTTAGTCTTTGTGTTACACTAAACTTGACATGCGGTTGATTCCCTGACAGATGCATTGCCATCTTTTGGATCAAGGATTCCACACACCATCCCTTGTTTGCTCCAGATCTCCCTTCTTGCTTACGTCAAGTATGTCGCTAGTCCGCTCTTTTGAGGAACAAGTCTCACCGGATTCCGTAGTCTGCGCCATCGCGTCCAAGTTCTACACCCATCGTCCGGAACTTCACTCGCGGCTCACAGAACTTGCCCAAAATCTAGCTTTCAGCGTCCCTGCTCGAGGCTACAAATCTCTCGAGATTGTGCAAGCTTATCTCTTGCTCACGCTCTGGGGCTGTGGTGCTGTTGAGCGGTACGAGTATGACAAAACATGGCTGCTGCTGGGAATGGCTATCCGGTCGGTGCATCTTCTATCATATGACATCCTCACTCCTCACTCTGGGATTTGAAGGATGGCTACGGACTTGAATTTGCACCGCAAGACGGCAGTGACGAGCCAAGATACATCCGAGGGCCGTGCGCGTGACAAGGAAGTACACAATCGCGAACGTACATGGCTCCTGTGTTTTGCACTTGACAGGAGTACAAGTGCCCAGATGGGGAAACCTCATTCGATACGAGAGGAGTGGGTATTTCTGTTTCAATGTGATCAATCTGACTCAACTCTCCAGTTTTATCATACGTAATGTCCTTCAATGGATCGTGTCCCCTGTAGGTGTCCCTGGGGACCGAGCGCTTGCGGCTTATGTTGTGAGTCTGTCATCTTCCCCCCCTTTTTTTTTTCACATCGCAGCTTATCGAACGTGCCTCTTAGGAGTTGCAACGTATCGTGTCTCGTAGTTTGGATCTCTTGTACTCTGGCACCAATACTCCTTCCGGCCTACAAACGGATTGCGACTATGTGTTGGTGATCAAGACTTTGGACCAGCAAACAGTTGCCTGGCTGCATGAGTGGACGAACGTCCACCAAATGATAACGGGTGCGTCTTTCCAGACGCCGCCATGCTCATCTCATTATTATAGATGATGATGTTGTCAAGGACTACACCTCGACAATGATGATGTTCTATTGCCATTATTACTCACTTGTTATACATTCCTTTGGGCTCCAGAACGCCCTCGAACGCTCGGCTGTCGACATTCCCTACTTCTTCTCGAAGTGCCATATTTCAGCGACAGCTGTTGCCGTGATTGCACGCGACGAACTTGCACCTCGAGGCTTCCTTAGATATTCCCCTGACTCACATTTCGTGTTTTTGTCGTACGCCGTGCTAAGTTTGCTCAAGGTAAATGGTCGCATTGTAAAAACAATTGTTTATATCTTAATAATTCTTCCAGCTCATGCGGCCGGAATTCCATCCATATATCCAGAGTGAGCAGAAGACCATCGACCTCGTGAAAGATATCGCGACGGTTCTCGGTGATATTGCTATCAATTCTCATCATACCCCCGCTCTGTACGGCACATTCCTCCGCGCACTTATCTCCGCACGGACAGATGGTCCCCAGCCACAGCAACAACCGTCGCAACAGCAACAGCAGCCTCAACCCCATACAGAGGTTGTAGTCGATGACGAAACAACTGGACAAAACGACATGGGCATGGGTCTATTTGGGTCCACAATACGCACGAACGGCGTGAATGAGTTTCAGTTCACCAGCGAGATGGGGCCTGTGGCAGATATGTCCACATTCCCGCCAACCATGGCTACCCTGCCAACGTCCGACGAAGGGATGGGAATGCTGTCTATGGAGAATATTTTCAGCAATGGTTTCTGGGACAGTGTCCTCGTCCCTGGTGAGTTGACGTTGAACGTCAGCGTTGGCGTAATTGATAAATGTTATGATAACAGGCTATTCGGACACCATGGAAGGGTTGAGTGGCGGCTTCGTATTTGGAGCTGGAGGCAGCGGCCTTATCACACCTGGCTGGCTGCCGTCGCCACTTCCATCTGGACACAGCACCCCCTCTCGTGATCCCAATGGCATAGACTACGCCCAACAACAAAATCTGGGGACAGCCTTGATGCAGCGCAAAGGCTGAGCTATCTTATACATGTATTCTCCCCTTCTTGCTCTTGGTGTCCTTGTTTCATCGTTGCTACGCCTTTGCTCTGATTGTTGCCTCACGTCCAAATTTTTGTTTTGTTTTGATCGCATGTTGCGGCTATGTATGTGCTATCTTCCTTGAAACCCGTGTCCCTCTAGCGCGAAAAATGTACTATGGTAATTGTATATTGCAACCAACCAACCAATTGCTACGCTTCTGCACCCACCGTCCCCCATGTCCAAGCCATCGCACGCAGGTCTCCTCCGCTCCGGATATGAGCTGCTCCGTTCCCTGCTCTGGGACAAACAATATTTCTGGGCTTTGAGCGGCATTGTGATCCTCGGGGATGCATTCCTTACCCAGTTCATTATACGCTTTGTTCCGTGTCAGTCTGGATCCCTGCTTTCCTACATTTATGTGACCAAGTGACAAACAGACACTGAGATCGACTGGCAGACGTATATGGTCCACGTTGACCTGTACATGAAGGGAGAGCGGAATTATGCCGCGATAGTTGGCCCTACGGGTCCGCTAGTGTGAGTTTTCGTCTCTGCCGCCTCGCCGAAACTCACCGTCAGCGACAAGATACCCAGCTGGGCATGTTCACATCCATCACCTCTTACATCGCATAACCGACGCTGGTCGAAACATTGCATTGGCTCAGCAAATCTACGGAGCATTGTACATTTTATCTCTCGTTCTCGTATCCTGCATTTACAGAAAAGGGGGCGTGCCAAATTGGACGGTCTTACTTTTACCCCTCAGCAAGAGACTACATTCCATATTTGTTTTGCGGTTATTCAACGACTGCTGGTCATTAGTTCTTGTGCAGGCCGCCATATTAGCGTTTCAAAATGCCTCAGATGACTTTGGCATCCTGATTTTTAGGTCAGTTCAACGTTCACCAATGCTATAGTCGAATGGAACTGACTAAAATACTAGCCTGGCGTTGTCTGTGAAGATGTCGGCGTTGTTATACCTTCCTGGTCTACTCATCGTTCTTTTCAAACGCCACGGTTTCACGGTCACTGTGCGCCATCTACTGGTCTTGGCTTGTACCCAGATTATGCTTGCACGCTCGTTTTTAGCAGAGCACACCCGATCATATTTACAGAACGCCTTCGATCTATCACGAGTGTTTATGTACAAATGGACCGTCAACTGGCGATTCCTGGACGAGCAGACATTCCTCAGCCGTTCGTGGGCGCAAGGTTTACTTGTCGGCCATGTAACGGTGCTGGTTGCATTTGGCCTATTCAGGTGGTGTCGCTCTGACGGAGGAGTTGTTGCAGTCCTCCGCAGGGGCCTCCGCCACCCGATGCTTCCTGCCGCGCTCTCACCAGTGTCACCTGACTGTATAGGCATCTCTCTGCTCGCTAAACGTTGCTTGCTCATTGGTGATGTAGATGTTGCCACCGTGCTTATGACTTCCAATCTGATTGGAATCCTCTTCGCTCGGTCATTGCACTATCAGTTTTATTCCTGGTACTTCCAACTACTTCCATTCTTAGCCCAACGGACAAAATACCCACTTTCCCTGCAGTAAGTATTCTGCTGTGTTGACGTTGTTTGTGATCTTCCATATTTATTCCATGACAGACTTGCTATTATAGTCGGAATTGAATATGCGTGGAATGTATTCCCCTCGACATCTTTGTCTTCTGGAATCCTCCTTGCGGCAAACGCCTCACTGGTCCTTGGGATATGGTTTGGATACGCGGAAGGCAAACCGACAATTTGAATAAATTGATCGTCAAAGCATTACAATA
This sequence comes from Phylloboletellus chloephorus, assembly GCA_038091355.1. NCBI lineage: Eukaryota > Fungi > Basidiomycota > Agaricomycetes > Boletales > Boletaceae > Phylloboletellus > Phylloboletellus chloephorus. The sequence continues at coordinate 14,120 of JBBPOI010000252.1, read as the reverse complement.
ATTTTCGCATCACTCGTTCTCTGATCCCATGCCAACCACAAATGTGCTCCTCCCGCCTCTAGGTAATACCAAGACTGTTTCTGCGCCGTGAACTTGGTGCGCATCAGCGCTGGGCAATGCATTTGATCTCATGCCATCCCCTGTGAGAGGTAATGGTTTGACGTCGATTTTGGGCAGGGTCAATTCTCCGTGATGCAGTGGGATTAAAGTCAGGGGAACACTGAACGTCTCGTCGTCCTGTGTTCATATAGAAAATATGCGCGGTCTCATTAAAATTGACATGTTCGTCGGGACTTACCTCTGCAATGAATTCGCCTCGCTTCTGACCGCAAACAAGCCAATCTTTGACTCGTTCCTCGATATCGTAGCGCAGAACATACTTCTGCCGCTTGTTTTCTGGTTCTGCCCAATGTAGAGACGTTCTTATGGACAAGGTACCACAGATTGGCTGCCCAGCGTAGATGGGAGTGGGCTTGTCACGGGAAACATCACCTCCAAATGGACTAGACTGAATTCTGATCCGTGCGGCAGCGGTAATCTGGAATGAAACATTGAATCAAGCAGCTCACAATCAAAAACGCTCCACTGACATTCATCCGTGGAATATCCACCGGGATCCTGATTTCCCTCCACGGAGAAGGTGACTCCATGGGCCGGCTGCTCTGCGCCAGCCTCTGAGAAGTTATAAGTAGCTGCAAGTCGTACCACATCAACGTAAAGCACCTGCTGTAAAGAAGCGAACAACTCTCTGAGTCCCTCGTTGATTTCCAAACTAGTGGGTATCACAAGTTCGCCGGTGGTGCTGTACAGCTCAACCCACGCAGCATCGCTCTCCAGGAACTTGACGACAATCGTTGCGAGTTCCCGGCCCTGTGAAACATCGTACGAATTCTCGGCGAGAACGTCGTCAATTATCTTCTGTACCAGCGCAGCCACCTCTGCCGCATCACCGTTTAATTGAGCGCGGACCATTAAATTTAGAAAAGTACCTTCGCGGAGCGTGCGGTACGCGATAACCAGGTTAAGAGGCTCTAAAACTGAGTCGCGCTCAGCTGTAATATATATATAATAGTTGCCACGCACCTGGGCCATGTTCAGACTCGATAGAGAACAGATAATTGACAGAATGCTCCGGGGTAACTGTCTACCAAAGGGTCGATACTGTCATGTGCACCAATCGAAGATCTGACTCACCATCATGGCATGACTTGAACGGTACCCAGCAATCTTGACACCGTTGAGGCCTTGTGATGGCGCTCGCAGATCTGCCGAAAATAGCCGTACATGTTGACGGGTAGTTGCAGATATCGTGAATTTCGAGAACAGCCTGTGAAAAAAAGAGGTTACTTGAAATGCAAGGGATCTAAACCGATGAAGGTTGAAAAAGGGGACCTTTTCCCGCGGAAGAAGTCTTCGACGTTAACCGCAATAGGAAGCGAAACGGTGACGATTCTTGACTTTCTCAATGTCCGTATAACCGTTGGTTGTGAAGCTGTGCTATAGGTCACTTTGACGTCGACTTTCTGAAGAGCATTTTGCAACGCTAAGCGATGGTGGAAAGATTCCTGACACACCATCGCGCTAAATCTCGTTACATCTGCATGCGGGACCAAGATGACCATATTGGAGTCTTTCGGAACATGAGCAATTTTGATGCAATTCTTCGATGGGTCGAGTGTCCCCGCTGCTATCGCACAGATTATCTCCTATTACCAGACACAAACCGAAAACTGAATCGCTGAAGACTGACCTGGAGTCTGCACCTGAGCACTGGCGTAGTCAAAGTCGACTCCTCCAGGTGCTGACAACTTGACAGTCGCCATGGAGATGTCATTACGCCCAGTGGACAGTAACAACAACATCCGGGAAGTCGCCCCGAGATCAACTGTTTGCAGTGTGGTGCCATGAGGATCGATTAGTGAGGAAGTGAATGAACCCTTACTCTCATACGGTTGATGCAGCTGAACGTCCAAACCTCGGAAATCATGTGGGAGTCGTACTAATGACACCCCCTTCACTGGGATGCTAGCCACTGCCTTGTGGTTCCATTGGAGCTTTAGTCGGGACATCTGGATCTCGCTGCTGTCAAGGATATACACTCCAGAACATGACGTCTATCGAACCTGTAGCTCAAGAATGTTGGAGCAAGCGTCTGAAGAGTGACGTACCGCACAACTTAAGGTCAAGTAATTACTTCCAGGGGAGAGCTTGGCGACTTGTACCGCAAACTTCAAACGATTCGCATCTGGCCCTGTGAGAGTTATGCTGACTTCGTCGATGACGACTTCCTGAAAAAAAAAAGTATCAGAAATCGACAAGCAAGCTTGGAGTGATCCATACACATAATAAACGATTCTGAACGGTTACTTGCAGGGAACGAAGGTCTTCGTCCTCGCTACAGCTAGCATCACTCGCGACACTGATTGAAATCGCTGGGTGATCAGGGTGGTTAAGATCTGTAAGTTTTTCCGAATCAGTGAGCCAGGATACGTGCAATACGGACGGAAGACAATGACTTGAATCAAGGTTCTCAGCCGCCTCTCGAAGAGCGATTACAAGTCCGGCGATGTATTCCCTGATGTCCTCGTCAGACATGACTAGCTCCGTGCTCCTATCATTCACATATGTCTTGAGAAACGCAAGAAGGATATGCATCCACTCGCGGTCGCGCGTTTTTTTCAGAGCAGTGTGCGTGTCGATCGCACGTGAGAGCATCAACGACTCCAGGGACGTCCATCTATGAGGAGCATAATGCGCTGGAAGGGACGAAAATATAGTGAGCGCATTTGAAAGTCTTCCGCGGTAACTTTGTAAACAAATACTCAGTTTCCGCGGCGGCTGAAAAGGGTGGTAAGCCTACATGTCAAGAGTAGCGAGGCGGCCATGTATTTTGAGTGCGAACTTTCTTCTCCCAGCCTTCACGTACATGTCAATAGCACGATTGGAAATGGACGTATACAAGTCGTAAAAGATTTCCTTGTCTCTTATAGCAGATATAATCTCGCGGTTGCTGATGGGATTGTCTGAAGACTTCTTTTCATACATGATGGGCGAATCTGAAACGACCGCTGGGAATGGGATCGACAGGGAGAAGGGTGGTTTTGAGGGTAAATACCCTACTCTGACGCCGAGTATGTCTAGCTAAATTCGTCACTCAGCGCCATGATATTTACCGCCAACACAACTACACACCTGGCTTTTTGCAAGTTCAATCAATTCACCTTTCCTTGCGCGGTAGCGTGCAAGGGGTATACCATCCATCTCTGGCCATGAAGAAGCCCATGAATCGCACTGGTCCAGAACGCTGAGCGCGGAAGAGTACGTCCAAGACTCAATAAAGTACACAGGGAGTGAAGACTACAAATCGTTATGAGTGTTTCTGATAAAGATACATCAATATGCTCTCTAACCTCGACCTCCCTCAAGTGTCTCCCGAACGTGCTCAAAAACGTGAACGCCTTCCAACAAGTCTCCGACGGCTGGCACATCTTGCTCAAGAGCGCGGCTTGTCTTGAAAGGAGATATACCCGTAAATCGAAGACGGATATTGTGTTGGCGAGGATGAGGTCGCGATAAGGCTTCTTGGACGTGGATAGCAATGGCATGGAGTCGTCGTTGGGTACCGGATGTATGAGACTTCCGAACCACGACATATTCTTCTCCCTCAGAACCTGCATAAAAGCAGCTTCAAGCTCGTTATACTGTTGCAGTGCATCCTCAAAGAGATTAATTCCTTCATACGAGGTCGCCAGACTTTCCTGGGACAAGATTTCTTCTCAAGGTAGCACGGCCAGAATTCTTGCAGGCCTACCTTGAGTATAAAATACGTGCAGAAATTCCACCCTGGCATGTGACGTTGACCTTCGGATCGCTTTACCTCCTCCTCTCTTGATGATACCGCACTCTCAAGGGCAGAAAGTAGTCCGTCCTTGATCTTGCCTATGAGGTCCGCCCAAACAGCAGGACTCTGCTCGCCAGCAGACCAGGCGAGCTGCACGCACCTGCGAGGCACCGTGGACAAACATTGAGAATCCAAGTTAACGCAAGGGATTACCTGTCTCGCTTGTCGACGTTGAAATCCGCTTTGATTTTGTCCAACACGGAGCCTTTCATGTTGAAAAATTTGCGGTCCACAGCCTTTGTGTCCGGACGGACGACATGTACGATGAGCCACTCCTGGTTCTTCCGCGATAGGACGGATGTGTGCCAGTCTTTGATCTGCTTCTTGACAGTTGTCCTGTAGGCTTCACTATCCTGTACAGCGGCGTTGACAACAAATATGAGTTAGAATACAAGTCCGCTACCTCGCACGGCACCACATATAGATTCAAGAGAGGCTTCTCGAGGACGGTGAGGGGAACTTGAGAGGCAAGCTCGTCTCGAAGGGAGTCGAGAGCAACCAAGGTGACCTCGAGCTCCTGGATGGTGCGTATGCTGGGCCGAGCAGCAGACCTCCAGTGAATGCTGCGCAGGGGCAACTGGGAACGCAGTGCAGCGATCACTTGCTTGCAGCTATCAGCAGACTGAGCAGCGAACGCCACGAGAACATGCTGGCCGGACATGGCGAGGTCGTGGAAAAAAGAGCCGCACCCTCCTTGTCGAAGATGTCGGCGCCAGAACAGGCCACCACGTCCGCTACGAAAACATTCAGAGACCTGGGCTTGATCCCACCTCTCCTCCAGGCACTAGACCAGCTCAGCTTCAACACTCCCACCGAGATCCAACAGCACGCCCTCCCCTACGCTCTCGAGGGCCGTGACATCATCGGCGTTGCAGAAACGGGATCAGGAAAAACTGCCGCCTTCGCTCTGCCCATCCTACAGAAGCTATGGGAGGAGCCAAAGGGCCTCTTCGCCTGCGTGCTCGCACCCACCCGCGAACTCGCATACCAGATCTCACAACAATTCGAGTCTCTCGGGGCGGCCATGGGTGTTCGCTGCTTAGTTTTGATCGGAGGGGTAGATAAAATGCCCCAGGCGGTTGCCCTCGCAAAGCGGCCTCACATAATCGTTGCAACCCCAGGTCGCTTGAATGACCATCTCCACAGCACCAAAGGCTTTAGTCTAAGAAATCTGAAATTTCTGGTACGTACCATCCTCGTCGAAATGCGTGTGCCCGCTCATTGCTGCACGGCAAAGGTCATGGACGAGGCTGACCGCCTGTTGGACATGGACTTTGGCACCGACATCGACCAAATCCTCAAGGTGATACCACAGGAGCGGACTACGTACCTCTTCTCCGCGACAATGACTACGAAGGTTGCGAAACTGCAGAGGGCTAGTTTATCAAATCCTGTGCGAGTAGAGGTTTCGTCAAAGTGAGTAAATCATTTCTTTTTCTTTCGCCGTCTAAGTAATGCGCGGCTTGAGGTATCAAACTGTATCAACCCTTCTGCAGTATTATCTTTTTGTTCCGTTAATACAAAAAGACGTCCACTTGATATATCTGGCAAACGAACTGGCTTCAAATTCGATCATTGTATTCACTAGGACAGTACATGACGCTCAAAGGTTTGCATGCAGCGTTAAAAGTTTCAACTATCGCTCATGCACGACTGGACTGTAGGCTGTCCATCATGCTTCGCACCCTTGGATTCCCAGCCCTTCCCCTCCATGGACAACTCAGTCAGAGTCAACGCTTGGGGGCGCTCAATAAATTTAAAACCGGAGGCCGGAAGGTTCTGGTGGCAACCGATGTTGCCAGTCGGTATGGAGACATATATATGACTTTTCCTTGAACGAACTGACCATACGAGGTAGTGGTCTTGATATACCCTCTGTGGATGTGGTGATCAACTTCGACATCCCTACACATTCAAAAGACTACATCCATCGTGTTGGACGGACAGCCCGTGCAGGACGCGCTGGAAAATCGATAACGATAGTCACGCAGTACGATGTCGAACTACTACAACGCATAGAAACGGTCATTGGGAAGAAGCTTGAGCTATTCCCCACTAGCAAGGAAGAGGTGATGCTCCTTAAAGAGCGTGTAGATGAAGCTGGTCGGTTGGCTGTGAACGAGCTGAAGGAGGAAGCGAAAGCTCATGGGGCGAAAAAGCGGAGACGAGATGAGGGTGGGGGACGAGATGACAAGGATCGGGACGACGATGTCGTTGAGGCTGGAATGCCGAGAACAAAAAAATCCAAGGGCCGCCGATAACGCTTTGAATGAATGAAAAACACTGACCTAGTGTGGATTCAAAAATGCCCTCTTACATGATGGCGAGCCGTCAACGAACGTGTGCCCCGTGGCTGAGTTGGTTACAGCGTCCGACTGTTATGTTGTGACATCGGAAGGTCGTGAGTTCAAGCCTCACCGGGGCAGTTCTTTTTTGCCGCGCTAGGTGATTGTCGCCTTCTCTTTTTGGCCACAGACAGACGCTGAGAATACCAATTATAACTTCCGAGCCTTTGCGAAGTGACAACATTATTCTGCAAGGACGAAAGGTGATAAGAGAGTCAAGGTGCCCGCAGTGGAATGTGTTGTTTATTGAAAAAAAAGATCACTGCCCCAGTGAGGCTCGAACTCACGACCTTCCGATGTCACAACATAACAGTCGGACGCTGTGACCAACTCAGCCATGGGGCATATATTATCCTTTTTGAGAAGGATACCCAGTTATTCCCCATATGTGTGCCACACAAACAGAGTGAGTCATGTCTGGCCCAATTTCTAGCATACGTAGCGATGCACTCGCTTGAAACAGCATGGAGCCTCCATATTGAAAATGTATGGTATTTTTCGTAGTCTGTGGCAAACAAACTTTTGACGGCTGCAGGTATTCGCCCAGTGTAATGGCTTGAGACATGTGTTCTCTCAGAGTGATTTTTCCGGGAATAGGGGGACTGGATGTCGAAGGCCAGCACTAGAACGGATAGACAAGCGAGACTTTATCTTCTACAAATCAGGATCGAGAACTGGAAGGAGCTGGGTACGAAACTCGCATGACGTGCAGAGAGATGGATAACGAAAAAATGATTTCATGTTGTCGCGGAGAGAGCTAATGTCGCTGGAGCATGCGGATGTTTGTACGAGCAGAACACAGGCCGCGTGAGGATAGAAAGGGATCGTCTCACTTGCACAACTTGCACTTCAAGCCATCGCAGGTCGTGTGTATGGTATATATACGTCGGACTTTTTTTTGTGTACAGCGACTCGGCGGCAGGCTGAAGAGAAAAAGCGTCACCTGAGCGATTCGAACACTCGCGGGCAGAGCCCAACCGCTGTGCTGTTAGCAGGCGATCCCGTTAACCACTCCGGCAAAGTGACTTGTATAATGACAGTTCACAAGTTCCCTTTGTGTCAATGAGTAGTATGCTTGTGAAAGACAATCAGATCTGCAGTTCTCCTATACAAATTCATTCATATATTGAATCAGTCTATCCACCTGATCTTCTGTGACTGCGTTGTAGAGGGAAATGCGGACGCCTCCGACCGACCTACAGCGGCAAAACGCTGAGCAAGCTGATATATAAAGCAAGGGCGGTGCTCACCGATGGCCTTTGATGCCTTTCATTCCCCTCAGCTCCGCACCAGCCACAAACTCTTTCAGCCTTTTCTCACCGCCAACTACGTCAAACACGACATTCATCTTGCTGCCCGAATCCTTCAGGACCTTACCCTTGAAAACCCCTCTGGCTTCCCCCTCCTTCAAGGTCGCATATACTTTCGAAGCCTTCCTGGCGGTGCATTCCCCGTAATACTCGAGTGTTTTCTCCCTGCGCCTTCCGTTTTGTTCCCCCACCTCCAGCATTCGTTGAAGCACAAGGCCCGTGATATATATCGATAGGACTGGTGGGGTGTTATACAGGCTGCGACTGTCCACCAGAGTCTTGTATGACAAACACAATGGGATGCTGCTGTCCAATACGTTTGCCCACTCATCTCTGACGATGATGATCGTCAACCCGGCAGGTCCAATGTTCTTTTGCGCGCCGGCATAAATGACTGCATGCTTTTTGATGCAAGGAATGGGACGCGACATGAAGGAGGAAGAATAATCTGCAACGAGTGGGGCCCCATCAGGAAGGGTGTCGAATGGGAACGAAGTACGGCTTTCCAGATCATCGTCGAATTCGACGCCGTCGACAGTCTCGTTGGAACAGTAGTAGATAAGAGCTGGATCCTGCGAGAAATTGTCCTTGTAGCTGTCGTGATCGGGGATGTGGTTGAACGTCTTCTTCCCGTCCTCGGAAATGGTTTGCGCGTTCACGACAATGTTGACGTTCCCCACCCCAAGCCTCTTTGCCTCTTTCATCGCCTTTTCACTCCAGGAGCCCGTAACTACATAGTCCATCACGGGCTTTTCAGCCGCGCCGCCGCGCCTTCGATACCTTGCAAGCATATTTAATACAACCGCAGAAAATTGAGCTGTTCCTCCCCCCTGGGCAAAGAGAACCTTGTAGTCCTGAGGAAGCTGGAGAAGTGTCCTCATGTTCTCCTCGACTTCCCGGATGAATTTGTCGAAATCTGTTGAACGGTGCGATATCTCTGCGATACCGATGCCAGAGTTTTGGAAATTGAGAAGACCTTTGCCGGCTTCTACGAGGACTTCCTCTGGTAGAGCTGAAGGCCCTGCGCCAAAGTTAATCACTCGATCGGACATGAAGGCGATGAGTTGGGGTAGAAGATAGATATTGGTTTACGAGGTGGTTAGCTTGAAGGCGTGATTGTCGCGAATCAGATAAGCGCAAGCGGAACAAAATATCAAAGATCTAGTCAAACAAGTTTTATACAGTATACAAGTGTCCATACAAGGCCCAATTGCATCCTTGACGTGAAATGTACGCGTGTCATAACCTCCAAGACATGTCAACTATCCGGTGTAGGGTATGAACTCGTATCGACGGCTCAAGCACCCCCTGCGTTGCTCGTTTCGCTCTCGCCTTCTCTCCAGATATCCTCCAGGGGACCGGGGTTGGGCTTAGGCACACCACCGTCAATGAGCTCAACCTGTTCGCCATCGTCATTGTCACGGAAGGTAGGTAGGACAGGCTCGTCGCGTGGAACACGCGGGGAATAGGGGTGATGTGACATGGGGGAGGCTAGCGAAGGGAAGTATTGTCGGTAGGCGAAGTATGCGACGACAAACCCTAAGATGGCACCGGCGATGACATCTTCCCAATGATCTAAATATATTGATGTTAATCATGCAGAATCAGCAGTCCGGAAGGGACATACGTCTATAATCCATCGTACGTGAAATAGCTACAAGGGTTGCACCAAACAACGGGGTTATCGATATCCAAGCCTTATGCTGGTTATCGTCGTAATGAGCGAGTAATGGCAAAGCTTCGAATCATACTTACCGCATGACCCCTGGTATCGAATAGGTGCATCTTGCCCGCGAGATACAGAGACATGAACCCCAGACCCGCAAAAGACACTGCATTAATTACAATCAGTATTCATAACAGCATATATGCTCGGAGGCGCACAACTCGAGTGGCCACTGGGAAAGCTACGCCACCCATGGAGCATAATTGCGTGATTCGTCTGGGTACAAATTGCATCGGTCGACAGTCCGTAGATTGGATCTTGAGATCCGGGGAGTGGCATGCAACGAGAAAGGAGGTCTAGAAATTATATGTAACCTCAATGATTGACACCGGTAACCAAGTAATGAAAAGCCAAACCTGGACGAGGACGACCAACAGTGATTTTGGTAAATTGCGTAACAGCGCCGGTGATAACCAGACCGAGAATCACTGAAACGAATTGTCATTTAGTAGGTGACATAATAAGGAAGAGAGGACAACGAACACCCGAGCGCACTGTTATGATAGTCCCAGAAAGACCGCACAGTAAGTAAGTTGACGACAAGTTGGATGACCAAGGGAGCGACGACGGCAATGAAGTAGAGAGCAACATCCTGGTTATAGTTGAACACCCCTCGAAAAAACACGTCGTCAATCTGGAAGCAGCACGCACCGGCACGCGTTCGTGGACGGCATAACTGTTTGTCGAACGTTAGCACCGAGACGGGTGGGGGGTTCAACAACATGCTCACGGGAAACGGATCCTGGGGGAAGGTTGTTAGTGAAGATGCTGGATTCTGCAGTCCAAACAACTCACGTTTCATCATTGACAGAAAATTCTCTTCTGAATCCATGAATGGGATTCATACCAAAGAACAGGACTCTGCAGACAACTTGAGCTTGTGGGCGGCTCCCGATGGACAAGGCACTCACGCCAAAAGTATCGTGATGATCCTGGAAAACAGATGAGCATCAGGCTACGCATCTGTTAAATTCACGCACCAGTCTGGAGCATAAGACCTGAGGAGCTTGAGGCGCCTCTTGTTATCGGTTCTCTTTGTGGTGACATTGTCTGTATTTCCCAGCGACATCGTGACTCCTCTGCTCAAGCTGGTCCACGTCAGATAACGTTTAAGAGGGAGTGGTTTGGATCAAACAAATGCATGCAACATGGAATACACGAGCACTACTCGGACGGGCTGCGCGGCGTGTAATTGCGGAGTAGCCTATGATTTGCAAGTCCGTGACGCCCGCGCAGCACTGCCAAGCTTGTGGCACGAGCCTAACACATGACGGCCGAATCCCCGTACGACCTATCGAAAGACTTTGAATGGCGTCCAGGTATAGCACAACATGCTCGCAGTGCTGCGCGCCAGATTCACAGGTCATGAGCAGAGCATCAGTCGCTTATGGAGCATATCGCTTCCACTGACACTCTGGGACCAAAGTGAGCCTTCTAGAGTGTGACCACTGTCCGGTCTGACCATGAAGTAGCACGGAATGGCAACTGCTCCGAGAAATGATCAAGTACAAGATTGGCCAGGTGTGTTCTAACTGATCTCTCCTTCCTGGATGTTTAGTGTCTGCGTCTTTTAGAATGTCCTATTGTTTCTTTCCGACCATGCTTTGCCCCAGGAGCCTTCGAAACCTGCTACGGGTGTGGTAGACAGCTCGGGGAATTTGAGGTTGCCTCCATTTCCCCCTCGCAAGCCCAACGAAATGAACCCTCACGATGCACCCAAAGTTCGCATGAACCAAGATGAAGCAAACGAAATGAAGAACCGTATCTTTCAGCAACTGCATGAATTCGAAGAGTGCGTTGGGCAACGTCACTCTGATTGTTACTAAGGGCTATATCATCCAGCAACCCACCGTTCACCATCCAGCGCGTTTGCGAGCTTTGTGTATTTCCAAAGCAACACTACAAGTTCATCGGCAAATATTTCCGTGCAATAGAGAAATCGCTACTTGTCACATCGACCTGGGATGCGTTCCCTGTAGAACCACCCCAAAACGGGTTTTCGATCCCGACATTCTCAGTTAGTCGGTCGACACAATCCACACCGACCACCCCCATGTTTTCACCTATCTCGTTCTTACATGATGATGCAAGACGTTCTAAATCGCGTAGCCCCCCACCATCACCACTAGCACTTGCCGCAATGGAAATCAGCGGGCGCATGGAGTGTCTTGACGAACCAATATCGCAACGAGCGATTGGGCTCGTAGACGAACTTGACAATCCCAGTCCAGGTCACATGAGTGATCATCCGACTGCAATCTCCTCCGTGACCACTATTCCGTCACGTCCATTCCTGGAAACCTTGGAGACCAGGTTCGTGAGAGGAAGCGGGGATCGGCCGGGAGTAGACGGAGAGCGAGAATTGATGGTAGATGAAGCCGATGATAAAGAAAACAAAGGATAATCTTCTATGTTTTGTAAAGGTCATGCGCAATTAATGCGTCAAGGAATACAAAGGACTCGTTGAAATGACCGAGCGGTGACCGCTATGGGAAGGTGCGCTTAATCTTCTCAAGTAAGACGTTCATGCGTAACTTCATGTTCGGTTGGCCCTTTTCGCGGCCTACGCTAGCTTTCCCATCACCGTCATCGAGGGAGTCTCCGTAAGTTCCCTTGCGGCGCGATGACTGTGCATTTTGAGCGTGAGGGGACTTGGAGGCATAAGCAGTCCTCCTGAGGTCGCGCAATGACTGTTTGTCATGAAAGGATGTGCTCGCAGCAGGTGCGGGCGACCGGGCTTTCAGGTCTGGGCGATTGGGAGATGCATCCGAGTCAGAATTGACTTTGGTTTCGTCGCAGCCACGGTCAGATGCCTCGACCGGTGCAATGGTCTTCTTTGCCAGTCCTTGCCGCCTCTTCTGCGCCTTCCATTTGCTTCGTATCTTTTGAGTCTCTATCCAAGATCTCTTGAGCTGCTTAGCTGGGATCAAGTCAGTGTCGTCGTTGAGCACGAGTCAGTTGTGAGCTCATTCACCGCGGCTCTTTGGCAGATAGTGAAACGTAGGGGGTTTCTTAGTTTTCCGCTCGGTGGCCCCCATCTCTGTCTAGAGCAAGGTGTCACCGCTTACTAATCATCCAGGTGAAATCTCCGCCTGGTAGCTTTCTTCCAACTCTCATCGTGTCTCACAACGCCACTCAATCGTCAGATCTATCTATTCTTCATCATCGCATGAACGTGCAGAACCTGAACTCTTTCGGTGAGCTCATGAGCCATCCTCACGCCGCGAGATGTCGGTGACACCTCGCCACGCTTCCTCTAGATCCTTTTGCTGATGAGGGTGATCCTCTCGGAGGCAACCAGGACGTTGGCTCTACGCACAATTACCTTCACATCCGCATTCAGCAGAGGAACGGGAGAAAGACTTTGACCACGCTGCAAGGTCTCCCGAAGGGTGAGCTGGCCGTTGGTTCCGTGGCGATGCAGTTCTCATCGTTTCACAGAGTATGATCCCAAGAAACTCCTGAAAGCCTTCAAAAAGGTTTGCTGTCTACTTCAGTCCTTTGAATGCTGGCTCACCGAACCGCTGCAGGAGTTCGCCTGCAACGGTAACCTCGTTGACGATGAGGAGATGGGTCAAGTCATTCAGCTTCAAGGTGATCAAAGGGTCAAGATTGCAAACTTCCTCGTCGAAGAGGGCATCCCTAGGAACACTATCAAGCTGCATGGGTTCTAGATATAGCATCGGAGGGACAGGCGGGACTACGTGGTCTTGCTCCCCCTCGTCACGAGCACAGTTCTCTCTTTTCATGTATCATGTGGTTCGATTAGCTATATACTTGGGATGTCGTGAGTCACTGGCCGAGTCCTGCCGTAGGCCCAGTGTGAAAACTACACGCACGAAGAAAGGGCATTACTTATCGATCATGTCTCCTTCCGCGCGCCTTGAACGTGATGGGGGCATTCATCAGCCTAAGGATTGTAAAGGCATTTATAACAGGAGCAGAACTGGCAGAACAGTTACCATTGCACAGCCAGGAGGTGGTCCCCCCCGACGACACAAGCTAGTTTGGTGGCGGCTACAGAGTCACAGGGCAGGTCCACCTGCTCCGTAGAAGTCATAATTCCAGTGCGACGAAAGGCACGTATGTCCGGAGTTGATACACTAACCTCTGGAATGACTGTCTGGAAGTGGGTCCCTCAGGAGGCCAGAGATGATGACATGCGCAGCGACGGCATCATGATTTATGAAGTTCCGTGTGGGAAGTGCGGGGCAAAGTGACTCTGGTGCCGCGGAGTTCCCAGATGGGGGTGCGAAAACTGCACATCCGCCAAGGTCGCTTGTGAGAAATCCGGCAGACGAGGTAGGATGGCAGATATAGGAAAGGGAAGGTACCTGGTATAGGAGCTAGTCGAGTCAATCACTCAACGGTCGTGGTAGTAGAACACTGTATTACCTAGTCGAGTCAATCACTATACGACTAGAGTAAGTAAAGTGAATGTATGCTGGTGAAGAATATATCATACCTCAGCGGTCGTGGTAGTAGAACGCTGAGGGAGAAAGATTAAACTCGGAGCAAAGAGCATCTACGGATTACGTAACATGTCCAACGTGAATCTCTGTACCTGGGGCGCGGTTCGGTCGGGGTTGCGTGACCCAACCGTCCCGAGATGGAAAGTGACCCCCGAAATGGAAGGCCCCACCCCCCGCGGCCGGGGTTCGCCGGTCGACAGCGCGCCCATACCCAACCGTTCGGTCGGGGCGAGCGAACGTGAACGCTGTCCCGCGCACGCGCGCGGTAGTAAAAAAAAAAAAGAACGCGACGACAACGACAACGCGCGACGACGGACGACGAGGAGGAGAAGAAAGAAGGTCACACGCGCGCAGAAAAGGACACGT
>JBBPOI010000251.1:0-19067 GCA_038091355.1 Phylloboletellus chloephorus | reverse complement strand
ACATAAGGTGAAGCCAACGTCCCACCACTCCGAGAACTAACTCCGCCCTCCGGAGTTCCTCCGGAGCTGACCCGGGCCTTGCCTGACAGTTCGGCACCTTTGTCTTCGTGCCGATCTCCGACCCTCCATCTCTGCGCAACATAGAAGTTGTTCTCCGCTTCCGCGTTCTTAATAGTACCTCCGAACCCTCGTCCTTCCATCCATTTCAGTCAGTGTTCAACAGTTAACACCAGACGGATGAGAGGCCTCGTTGTATATAAGTCTCCCCGGTGACTGAGGGTTACAGTCCATACGTTCATTATGATGCCTGGACCCCAGGACTTAGGGGGCATGGATAGCTGGCATCCACAAGGCCAAGCAAGGGATGGTCCACGATGACCTTAAACTAATGATGAAAGGGTGGTAGCTAGTAGTCGGCAGTAGTGTATGGGTTGCAGCCAGTCCTGGAAGCCCCGCCATGAAGGCGTAATGGCTAGAAGGAGTACCGGATACCATACATACATACCGTAGTTATCACAAGTCCTGGTTGTGGGACTATAAGCTAAAGCACAATATTATTTGAGGATTAAACCCCTTGATGTGTATGTGAGTCTCCCCGATGACCAGGGTTAGGTCCTGGCACAGTAGGTGACACCCCTAACAGTCCAATGGGTCCTAGATGTATGGGAACAAGGGTTATGTGCACCTGACGCACATGGGACTAGCACCCGCCCAACGCTATTTGATGTGCCCGTCCAGGGCTACATAAATTAGGATAATGTTGCTGGTCTCCCATAGAGCACTAGGAAGGGTTCCCTGTCACCTTGACAGTGGCGTCTCCGATTGTAGACGTTAAGCAGAGTCCAGCACCGTCCGTTTCCGGTCTTTAGATATTCTCAGACGCCCAATGCTTTTAGGGCTATGGGGACTATGTCCCTAGTTTGGTTATGGATTAGTCATTAAGTACTTAGAGTACAAGACCATCATAGACATCATGTGGGTCTAGGTTTAGCGCATGAAGCTATTCCTTACACAGACCACCCCTGTACAGTATATAAGGCCACAGTCTGGGCAACTAGAGTCCCCAGCTTAGCAACTTGATTCTTACCTTCCAAGGTTGGAGTCGGTGCTTGTAAGTCTTTCTGGTGGCCTAGGGATATGGCTAGCCCCTATATGGGACTAATGATTATGGTATAAGCCTTGGAACGGTGTTTAGGCTTGGTGCTAGGCGCTATCCCTTACAAGCTATCACTTTCCCTCGCATTCTAGCCTGCTTCAACATAATATATATACAGCAACCTATGACCAAGCATAGCCATCCAGTACTCAATAGGTTGTACTGTACATATCTCTACATCACTCATGTATTGTTTGCAAACTGATCAAATTTCTCTGAACATTCAATTGGCTCAAATCTTTGGCTCAAATTCAAATTTTGTAAGTTTTGTAAGTTGCCAGTGGATGTACCCCGTGGCCGGCGTGTGTGCTCGCCACGGGTATGAACTTGTTGAAGTGAAGGGGTTGCCAAATAAGGAGTCACTTCTTTGCAGCATGTAACTTTCCTGCACGAGGCTGGACAGCAAACTGTAAACAACTTCGATTTCCAACCTCACCGGATGTACGCAAGCCTGATGCCCGAACCCTTCGAGTGTAACCTGCAGGAGGGACCCAAACAGTAAAAGGGCAAGATGAAGCTACTTCCTACGATTGCAAAACCAGAAACGTGAACAACGGCGTCTGTCGTGTCCAGCGGCTCATTTCAGGGCTTTCTTCATTTTCTGTGCGGATAAATATGTTATTTCGGAACGCAGATCAACAAAGGAGAAAAGTATACTTCTTCCATCTCATCCAGATCGTTAGTCTCGATGCGGATAATCTTCTTTCCCAGGGTCTTCTCGATCTCCTCCATCTGCAACCATGTTCGCTTGTCGTGGACAAAGTTGATAGATATGCCTTTGCGTCCAAAACGCCCAGTTCGCCCTGGATCGTCTGTCAGCATACGGTCAAGTCCCAATATGAATGGATGCACCAATGCGGTGAATGTAGGTCTCGATATCCGGCCTGCCATCATTCGAATGGGAGTTTCCACGCTCGTTCATCAGGGGGAGGTCGTAGTTGACAACCATGTTAACTTGAAGAATGTCAATGCCACGAGCGATGACGTTTGTCGTGATCAGGACTTTCTCCCGACCCTCGCGGAAGCTGTCAATAATAGAGTCACGCTCGGCTGCATCCTTGGCACCGTGAAGGGAGGCAACTTTATGACCCTCAGCGGTCATTCGCTGCGAAATTCTGTCTGCGGTATGCCGATGCTAGAAATGCACTTAGTTAGATTGGACTGAAACCAGGACCACCTACTTGACAGAAGATGATGCTTTGCCCGATCGTCAGCAATTGGTAAAGCGATACTAAAATGTCATATTTATGTTCTTCGTCACGGCAGTCCATGTAAAACTGGCGAATGCCCTCCACCGACAACTCCTCCTTTTGGAGCTCGATCTTGTTGGCATTGGGAGCAAAGTTACTAGCAAAGTTCCGCACGTGATCAGGGAACGTGGCAGAGAAGAGGATGATCTGAGGTCGTGCTCGAGGCAGGAGACTACCAAAATAAGGAATTAGCAGTGTCCGGAAGAAACCATGTAGAAAGACTACTTTTTGACCCTCAGCGTCTGATCCCCGAGACCGTCTTGGTCGAGCATGTTATCAGCTTCATCGAGTACGAAAACTTTGATCCCTGATGGATCTATAACCCTTCGTTTGAGAAGATCGGACATCGTGCCTGGAGTGCCGACGACAATGTGAGCTGTTATTCTGGAAACACCCTTGGGAAGATTGTCCCTGATAGCATATTCCGTTTGTATTGGGGTGAACTTTCCCATTGCCACTACGACCGACATGATTTGTCTTGCCAGCTCTCGTGACGGAGCGAGACAGATGGCCTGGAACGAAATCAGATGCCAAGTCTAGATGAATCAAATCTCTCTCTCGCACTTGTGTCTTGTTGAGTGAGAAGTCTACCCTGCTAAGCATGGTAAGGACGAACGCCGCGGTCTTTCCTGTGCCAGACTGGGACTGTCCAATCATGTTCTGTGGTCTGGGCAAGCAGGTGAAAAACACATCTCGTATATCGGTCGAGAACTCACGGGTTGGCAAGAAGGAGCGGTAAAGCGCGTTCCTGGATTTTAGACGGTTTCGAGAAACCCAACGCATATAGACCCTTAAGCAGATCTTGATGTCTGAGGAAGGAGACATGTGTAAGATGGGTATGGACAATGTTCCCGCTTGACTAACAAGCCCAGTTGCTCAAATGATTTCACGCTGTACAATGGAGAGTTTGGATCCGCTTGTTGATCCGCTAGCGTGACCTGTGATCCAAGGTGAATGTGCAACACACTGCACACAAGGGGCAGGGTACCTACCGTAACCTCGAAAGTGGACGATATTAGATCGGTGGTTTCTATATTAATGAGATTTTTATGTGGAGATATAAAGAGCAACTTTGTACGGGCACCTGATCGTGCAGGCTCTGCGACTTGGGGCTTCTTTGGTTCGCTCTCAGTCTCTTTCCCTTCTGGCTGGGTGGTTGCTATGGATTGGATCAGCATTGTCATTGTATGTTCAGACCTATTCTTCTACCGTCAGTCGCCTTGGGTGTGTAGAAACCGTCGGCATCCTTCTCCATGATCCAAATGCTGACAGACTCGGAGATGGAGTTGATTGGTTCTGTGTGTTGAGATGCCTGACTCAGCATCTACCTTATCTAATCTTATCTGCCGTGCCATTCTCCTCAATAAACGGAGGCAGGTTTCCATAGCTTGTTTCCGGTGATCCTCTGTTGCTGTTCCTGGCGGAAGCTTTGCACACCATGATACACCCTCCTGCTTCCACCCTCCCATCTGGTTTCGCCAGCCACGCTCTCCAGTTGGTGCAGAAAGTCCAGCGTGGAATATCACCCATTGAGCTTGTCTACATGTCTCACGAGCACTGGCCAACTCGACCTGAGCAAACTATCCACAACCGTCCCACACTCCGCATATCGGTTCTCGACTCTTCTTACAATCCCCCGACGCTGGCGCACTTAGCACTCGCCAACTCCGCTTCCGCGCAGCCACACGATGCGGGACTATTGCTGCTATCCGTCCGCAACGCAGACAAAGTAATGAAGCCGGGAGATGCAACGTTTGTTCAACGACTCGAAATGATGCGCCTTCTCTCACAAGACATCCGTTCTACCGACAATGCAGTACTCAGCGGCAATGTTGCTGTCGCAATCATAGATGAGCCAACGTTCGTCGGGAAGTCAACTCTGTTACTTCGCTTCCTCCGGACAAGACTGGCTGCATTCATCAATATCCCCAGTCATCCTAGCAGCGTACCTGTAAATGTAGACGCGCCGCGCCCAATCCCCTCGCCGAAGCTAACCTTCCTTTTGGGTTTCGATACCCTCGTCCGACTGTTCTCTCCCAAATATTATCCCTCCGAACAGGTTATGATCCAGATGCTCCAGTCATTTCTCTCTCCAGATCAGGAGGATTGTTGCATAGTGTGCGCCCGTAGGCGGAGTCCCGGCGCCGACAAGACGTTTCAAGATAAGGCGTCGGAAGTAGTGCATGAGTTCATTACCAGTAAACGGATAGGCCTCATTGACATCGGTGCCGACGAACAGACTTACAGCTCGAGCGAAGTGAGGGCGAAAGTCGCAGCAGGGGATGGGACATGGAAACGGCTGGTCACGAGCACCATCGCCGACTATATCACCGAGCAGGGCATCTATTCATATTCACCATAGGCACAATAGTCAAAGAATCTCTTGTGGTATTATGGTCGACAGCTACCATTACAGAAAACCGGTCAAACAATGAATGCTGGTAGGAATACATCCATGCCTCATCAAGCACGAGTATGGTTGTGATGAAGAATCACAGCGTGGATTGTGCGAAAGCAACAGCAACAGTCTGCAAGGAATATGAGAATGTCTCCATAACCCATTGTTGGCGACATACCTCCGAGTGACTCAAAGAGACATGAACACGTGTGATGCCCTTGCTCTGAGCAGCCGCCCTCGCATCGCTATGGAGAGTGACAGTGGGTATACCAGCCTCGTCGCAAAGGATTTCAATGTCCTTCATCGCAGCAGCAGCACCCTTCGACGATACGCCGAGTGATTTAAAGACGGCCTCCTTTCCAACCCAACGCGCAGCAAAAGAAGATGGAGGTGATGGCTGAATGCGGCAATAAGAGATTTCTGCCTCAGTGAAATTGCGTTCGACGAAGGTCGGGTTCCACGACGGGACCGAGGAAATGAGTTCTGGAGAAATCGAACATACATATGAGGATACGCCAACGCGGAACGACAGCAAACTTTACCTTGATCTACGCCAACGCCGGCAACTGAGCCTGTATATGCGAAAGCTTCTGCAACAGTCTTCACGTTTGCAATATCAAAGGGTACGACTTTGTCCAGGTCGGCGGTATAAGAGTAGCTACGTGTCTTTGGATCGAAGGTCGCACGAGCCATCGGGTTCATAAGGACTGGCTGCTCAAGCTCAGGGCTATATGGTGGTCCGTCTTTGATTCTGACCAAAGAATTGGATGTCATCATCTCGGTCATGACCTTGTAAGCCTCCTGATAGCGCTTCTGGTTACGTGATCTGTAAAACTCGTAGGCAGAAGGGTCCAGAGATGCAAAGAGGTAGCGAGGATGGATGATGACAACAGTGCCACCAACTTGACCAAAGCCGAAAGAAGACTGCAAAACCGTGAACTCTGGGCCTTTAGCAACGGCGATTCACCTACCATGACACCAGCGCGAATTCCGTCCGTGTGGATGGACTTCGAGGGGAACATGAGATAGTGATGGGCCTCAAATCTCGTATCGATGTTACTTCACGAACACAAAGTTGATTATGAACCCATGTGAAGAGGAACGCATAGACCTACTCGCTGTTACGATTCCCGGGAATGATGCCTGTATTGACAGTTTGCAATAGGCCTGCCATCTGCCATGCTGCTGAGCCACCCTTTGAGTGGCCAAGCAAACTCTTCTGAGCCATGACGGGAACAGCATTGCCATGTGTACGAGACATTGCCGCGAGGATGTTATGCCATATTTCGGTTTCATTCTTCTCGTTGGCTCCGGTGCTGGTACCATGTATCGAGAGAACGCCGATGTCGTCAGCGGTCAAACCCCACACAGCAAGCGCGCGACGCATGGGTCCTACTCGAGCGTCCGTTCCTTCGAGCATGCCGTATGTGGCCAAAACCTCTTTCTCCTGGCGGCGAGCCTCCTTTTCAATATCGGCAATGCGAGATGCGAAATAATCCTCATCGAAAGTATCATCCTTTGATTTTTGTTCCTCAATCTCTTCGCGGAGCTGAGTGTGTTCGTGACTGAGCCAATCCGAAATCTGCTTGCGCCTGAACGCAACCTGGCGGGACCGATATTCGAGAGTGAGGGATGGGAGAAGGTATTTGCATGGTAGTTCTCGAGCGACAGAGAGAGCACCACGTCCAGGAGCAGGAACGGAACGCCCAGCTTTGTCACTGAAAATGACTGAACATGTCACTCGGGGAATATTGGGTTGCAGACTTACGTTGATGTCGAGGTGAACGCTAGGATGCCACAGATGGGAGCACCGAGCTCGATGGCAGTTTTCGCACTCATGACGATGTGAATACCAGTTCCTTGGGATTCCATGAACTGATCGGCTGGATCAATGAAAGCCTGTTTCACATGAAACTGATCACTCACCCCTGCACGAGTTGTAGTAGCAGGTCGCGACATCTCTGCAGGCTCACGTCCCATGGCAAACTCAGTCTCGGCGTTGCTTGTGGCCTTCATATTGGCGAATTCATAAGAGCCCTCTTCACTAATGTCATCGAAACCGCCGGCGATCATAACCTTGGCCTTGCCGGAAAGAATGGTTTCACAAGCAATCTCGAGAGACTGAAGAGCCGTTGCGCTATAGGAAGTCAATAGCTAAATTAAATAGGGAAACAATGCCGCTCACCAAGCCCCGACGGGGATCTTCACAGGACCGCTCGAAGACATAAGAAGCAGGTTAATCCAACCAGCGGTAGTGTTGATAAACCTATGCCTCAGGGTAAGTGGCGGGTTCTGTCTGAAGGACGCAGATGTTTACGTTTCCTGGAGGATGTCATTCTGTACTTCCTTTTCCTCACGGCGGTCTTTGAACATCTTGGCAAGCGACTCGGTACCTCCCATACCGCTCCCAACACAAGTTCCGACTTCGGAAGGGTGGAAGTGATTGTACAGTTCGTAAGGGTCAGTGATACCAGACATGTTGAGGGCTTCTGCGGTGCACACCAAGGCCCAAAGAGTGGCCCGATCCGTTTGAGCAACGATGTCTGCTGGAATTCCGTACCTCCCAGCATCCCAACCAGTTGGAATCTGTCCAGCAACCAAACGGCTGAAGCGGAATGCCTTGGGGACGAAGACACGAGCGCCTTTCTTGAACTTCACAAACCACTGATCGCCCTCTGCAGTCCAAATATCGCACTTGTCTCCATGCTCATACTTGAACTTTTCTGCTTCCGATTGTGCGACCTCGATAGGCTCCAAGTCATGGATGAGCTCGATCTCCTGATTAAAAACTTTCTTCTTCGGATCGTAACCACGGAAGAGTTCGGGCTCTGTGAACTGTTCAAGCTTTCTCGAATCAAGCACGTGATCCCGATGAACATACCAATCAAGCGTACACCAGCGTGCCTCAAGATATCCTTCTCGTAATGGCCTCGGACGTCCTTGTCATCAACCGGTTCACCAGTCTTCGCATCAACCCAGCCGACGTGTAAGGAACCATCCTTCAGGCGACCCTCAAAATGCTTGATGAAGCCCATGATCCAAGCCATCTCAATGCAACCTTCGATGGTGAACTGACCCCTAGCCTCCATCTCCCATCTTGTGCGCGAGCTGCCCCAGGGACCAACCTCGGCAAAGCCAGTGATTACGACGACCTTCTCCAGGTCGATGATGCCGCGAAGCTTGCTGAGCTCCTCAAGGGCGGCCGCAGGCTCCAACGTAGGAAAATCGAACTTGAAATTGGCACGAGGAACAACGTTGACGGTTTGCAGTACCCGTTCGCCTTCAACACCGTTGATAGTCTTGAAGTCAAGAGAATTATCTCTGGCGATGGCACGACGAAGTTCGCTCTTCTTGTTCAGGCTCTGGCGAATGCGAGTTGCGATCTCGGCGAGATCTGGTAGGCGATCCATTCCACCATTCAAGTCAGCCCAGATGGGTTCGACCTGAGTGATGCTGAAGAGAAGGGGATGCATAAGTCCAAGGATGTTGAATGCCATCTCCTTCGCCGAGAAGGTGCGAACACCATAGCTTTCAAGCTCATGAGCGATGGTGTTCGTAGCATCCATCAGCCCAGTGCCCCGAGTCCATCTGGGAAAGCGAAATGAGCATACTCTATGTAGCCTCAACGAGTTTGAACTTCTCACCCGATCACAGCCCCAGCCAAACATAAATACGCCCCCCAGCTCTCCGAGTTCCAGCGTTGGAAGAGCGTTTCGAGGGAGATCTTTGATTCTGAATACAGTCCGTCGTTGCCGAATAGACCATGGTTGGGAGAGAGGGGAAGGATGACCTGGGTGGGTCGCGTGACAAACTGACGCGATGCCTTCTTTGTTTTGACGGCACCAAGAATCCGGAGGAGGTTCACCAACATTATGCGATGGGCAAGCTCGGACTTGTCGTCCAATCCGTCGATTTCCCGCCCATTTTCCGGTATTGCTGCGAAAGGAAGAATGTAGTCGAGATCCATTCCAAGCGTGGCATATATGTAGTCGACGAGAGCCTCCACATCCTGTTTTGAACCTTGGTTGAAGGGAACGACAGTCAACGCGGAACCTCGCGCTCCATAGCTTTGGTAGATGGATTGGTAATATTCAACGCTGGAGCGGCTGTAACGAGAAGTGGTGATGACAACGTGAGCCCCACCGGAGAGAAGACCTTTGAGGATCTCGACACCGATCGAGCCTTTTCCGACACCTGTGAGAAGTGCATTCTTATCCTTGAATGTCGTGCCCGAGGTTGCTATCTCGTGAAGAATATCAAGGTAAACGCCGGTGAGGTTGCTTGAATACTCCCAGGTGCTTCCGACCTTGCGCTTGAGGTGTAGGAGTGGCACTTTATCGTCGGATACTGGAGTGACGGCGGAGACCTGCGGTCGGAGGAACTGAGACGAGGAACGTCGATTTCGCATGCGCGTGCGAGTTTGCTCTGGACCTTTCCTTAGAGAACGCACAACACCTTCGTATAAGGCTTTGATGCGGTTCTTCTGATCCTGGCTAATTCCAGGCTGTGATTTAACGACCGTCCACAGCTTGAGAACATCTTCCTGGACCTTCTGAATGTTGACAGTTGAGATAGTGTCACCGCTGGCCATCTCCTCGACGTATGCCTCCAGCTTGCGAACGTTTTCTCGAACAACCTCGGTATAAACAATGTCACCTTTTTCCGTGACCGCAGTATGAGGGGCGGTGGGGAATGTGACTGTGACTGGAGTGAGCTACACGCAAGCGTCGTAGAACTTGCCCACTTGCTTACCGTCTTTGTAAACTGGGGGTTGCCCAATGACCTCTCTCGTGTTGTTGATAAGCTGCTGACCAAATTGCTTCGCAAGAACATATGTGTCGCCTTTACTGGGGTCGCAACGGTCAATATGGTACTGCATATAAGTCAGGAGCTCAGGATCGGCTCTGTTGAGGAGGGCAATGCAACGAGCGGTGAGTTCTCGGTCAACAGTTGTAAGACGACCGTGGATAATGTCATAGTACATGAGCAACGCGTCTTGACGGACCCAATTCCAAGAAGAGTCGAAGTGGCGAGCCTTCAATGGATCAAATATAGGTTGGATTCCGTCGATGTACGCATCGCCGTGTTCCCGCGCAATCGAGTCGAGTCGAGTCTGAAGTTGAACGGATGTGGCCTTTTCCTTGTCGTGAGCAATCTCACCAGCACGGGAATCTCGGTTGAGATAACGCATGTAGAGTTCGATATGTTGAGCAGCAAATCGGTCTTGTTCGGCTTTGAATTTCAAGAACTCCTCGCTGTTGATGGTGGCGCCTCCTGCACTGCCGCCATTGGAACCACCAGACCCTCCACTAGACAGTGAAATACTAGAGCGTTGAGCATATGCGCCAACGACGGTGTCCAACCATGCCTTGCCATCAACTTCAGATGACAAGCGCTTGGCGGGCTCCATAGTGGTTCCCAACAGAAGAACACCATCAGCACGAGAGGACCCCAAACCCCACGTCTTTGACAAGTAGGCCTTGATTGCAGAACTGTTGAAGCCTCCGGGCATCTTTCCGCCGATTAAGCGTGAGATGAGGCCAGATGTATATTTTCCGAGGGCTCCTGAGTGCCCAACGGCCAAAGCAGAGCCGAGCTCTTCAAGTGGAATCTCCTCACCTTTCTCCGGAGCGGATGTAAACTCGAGTTGGAGGTCGCCCAAGATCTCGTTTTGCAGCGTAGACTTGCCGCCGACAAGGTCCTTGATCGACTTCGATAATGGAACCTCCTCGACCTTTTTCTTCAACTTCTGAGCGATGATGAAGAGGAGGATGTCACCAGCCTTCAGAGGTACATCCTCGATGGCAGCAGCGCTTTCTGTGGAATGGGCAATGGCAACAGGGACTGGAGTAGGTATGGATACTGGGGCAGCGACAGGGACAGCGGGTGCGGACTCGGAGGGAGATGGAACTTGATCCTCAAAGAGGTAGTAGATCTCGCGAGCGTTCTTGGCGTGGCAGAGAATTGCTCGCTTGCGACTAATAGCGTCGTCCTGAGCTTCGTATTTGGCCTTGAGTGTACGAGCAGCCATGCCGGTCAAAGTGGGCGATGGGCCAAGCTCTATGAAGCGTTCGAAGCGATATCGTGTAAACAAGAGATCCTGTGTTTCAATCCAGCGCACCGGCGAAGCGAATTGGTAGGATAGCAGCTCCACGAGGATTACATACGCTAACTTCTGGCGCTGCTCAGGAGATGCCCAATTTTCTTGGTCCCATTTCTTGAGGACTTTGTCAAGGCGAGGCGAAGACGTTTGGTCGTAAATTAGCTGCGCGTATTCTTTTGTGACAGCAAATGGTTTGGCAACCAAGTTCGGGATGTATTTGCCCACCAGCATGTCGGGGTTGAGCAGAGATGGGTTAACCTTCTTGGACAAATCTAATGAGTGCATCTTTAACGTTGCATATCACAAGAAAAGTCGAAAGCTCACAAGCTCTGAAGGGCATAACGCCTGCCCAAAGGTACTTGGAGTGGAAAGGTACGTCGATACCAGGAAGAGGGATTGTTGCAAATCCGCGGTCAAGCTTGATATATCCTTCAACTTCCTGCAGCTCTTTGGCGCGCTCGAACGATTCCGAGACGATATCGCCCAGCATTTCCTTCACTTTTTCCACCGTGAACGTCTCGGTAAGCTGATCGATTGATCTAAGCTACTTTTCACGCAGCCTTGGGAGTACAATCATACCTTAGCAATGTCGATCTTTTGGAGCTTCAAATAATTCAGGACGTTGGTCATCGTCTGCAATGCAACCAACTCCCCCGCGCAGACATATTGTTGCCCCTGAAACAATTCATGAGATACATTTTCGGATACGACTTCGGAGCCTACCTCGACATTATAATTGACAATTTCAAGGAGAGTGCTTGTACGGGTGGAAATAGTATCGACAACCTCACGCAGGGCGGCGTCCGTGAAAGTACTTGAGATACGGCTCGGATTCACAGCACACATGGCATAATTGGACCGGTTGTGAGCATCGCGTTCGACAGCGCGCTGCATGGTGATGCCACGGTAGAACACAACGTCGACGAGGGCGGAGACATGGAGAACATCAGCAATAGAGGCAAGTGCAGAATACTCGCCAAGGGAGTGTCCGGCGAAGGCACAATCTTTCTGTACGAAGCCTTTGGCGCGCATGTCTTCGAAGGCGGCCTTCTCGGTCACCACTAAGGCAATTTGAGCGAATTGGGTGGCGAAGAGTAAACCATTAGGATGGCTGAAGGTGTACTTGGGGGTGCGAACATCAATGTCGGCGAAGAGAGGAAGGGTTTTGACGTTGCCGTCCTTGTCCATTGTATCATAGGTCATATCCATGTAACGCTGGCGGATTGCCTGACCCTTGATGCCACCGAAGTGGATGGTTTTCTCTTTCGGATTATCCTTGACGATCTCAATGATCGAGAAGCCATAGACCGCAAGAAGGTGTGCATCGGCGCCGTCCCAAACAGCACGAGCAGCAGGAGAGGTGCTGTACAGATCCATGCCCATACCAGGTTCTTGAGACCCCTGACCCGTGAAGACGTACACTGTGGTAGCCTGTGCAACTTCCGCCGTGCCTTCAAGGACCTTTTCATCTCGTTGGTTGAACGTCTCCACTTTGACAACCATGTTACCATCGCGCATGCCCACGTGACGTATCTGTACCTTCAGTTCATCTTGCGGGAGCACCATTCCGACAAATGAAACATCGTACCTACAAACGTATGAGCACAAATTCAGTAAAGGTCACTTATAAAAAAAAAAAAAACTTACGCAATAACTCGGTCAGGATTGCCTTCAGCAACAATGTTCTCCACATACCGACGTGTGGCGGCACTTGAGAACATGCCATGGGTGATGGTTCCAGGGAGAGCAGCGAAATCCGAGAAGTACGGGTTGACATGAATGGGGTTGAAATCACCAGAAATCTTCGAGTAAGGTTCGTTCGTGAGAGGAGCGGTGAACGTGGTCGAGGCATTACTTGATATGGTGTATCCCTCGTTTGTCAAAGCAGTGAGCCGACCTTCAGGAACACCATGGCGCTGCAGATAAGCCACTACCGGATTTCCGTGGCAGCCCTCCCGGTTGAACTCCACAGAAGCAACCTTCTTCAGGCGCTTGAGTTGATCGCGCATAAATACATCACCAGTAACGCAGACATCACGATATGAAGTCTTGTCCTTGAATGTGACTTGAGACTGGACGCGGAACACAAGGGTCATACCGGATTTGGGAGGGATAGTCTCATCGTCCCACGAAAGCCATTCTTTGGACTGGATTACACCAACAGCGGCATCATTGGCCAACTCGACGACATAATCGGGTTCATCCACAGTTTCGAAAGTGTTCTCGTAGTCGTCGAAGCGTCCACGATAGAGGAAAGACGATATGACCTCGATGATGGGCTGACCATCGCGGAAAACATGCCCCTTGACTTGAACAACCTTCCCAGCATCCGTGTTTTTAACAGATGCGATACAGGCATCCGCGATGCACGCGTCACCTGCCTGCAAGGGCTTGGCACCAGGAATAAGACGGAAGCCGTTAGAAAGATGGACGAGTTTCAATAGGTCGCCATCAATTGCGTCAGGAAATATGGACTTCATGATAGCCTAGCCAAGGGGGTCATTGTCACCTATGCAACGATGTCCGGGAGGCTTACCTGCCAGCCGGTCACAATAGCAAAGTCCATCGGGGCTTTGACAGTTTCGGCACGGGCAGTCTTGAACGCCTCGTTCTGGTTCCCAACAACATTGCAGAAGGTCTCAATATCATTTGCAGATATCACGACTTCGGGACCGATGTACGTCTCGTGGATATCAAGTCCTGGACGTGACTGGTCGTCACCAAACCACAATCTCCAGTAAAAGTCTTTAATACGGCCATTGCGACCCTCGGATACTTCGTGGATAGGCATGGAGCCCATATTCGAGACATACTTGAATTGGAAAGGCAAGGGGACCGAGACATCACAGCGTTCCTCGAAGACGGTCACCTCAATCAACCTGGAAGATGCTGTGTAGGCAATCTCGACAGCCTTGAAGCTGGAATTGTGGGCACCGTAAGATCGTCCCGCGCCGTATACGGTCACCGAGGTAGGAGATCCACCCTTCATGTCCACCACAACACGTTGTCCTCGCCGAGGAGAGAGTGCTCGACGAAGAGGATTGTTGATATATGTCCGACCTTGGCAAACGGTCTTGGACGTCAAAAGGGCCTTGAGCCAGTTTAGCTCCGAGCCAGAAATGGCCTCAAGCCACTGTGAGGTTTCGGGAACGGCGTCGCCAACTTTGTAAGTGATGGAGGTCGAGGATTCTTCACATTCCACCTCATCAGGGCAATCTACTTCTTCGGCCGCAGGAGCGAGATAGTCGACGGTAGGGACTTTGGAAGCGTCACCTCCATATGACCGCTCCAAAAGCCTTTCTACAAGCTTAGCGGTGACATTGCCCAAGAGCTCCCCGATAGGCTCGTCCTTGACTGTTGAGTGTTTGACGGCGACGGGGCCCTGTAAAACGCATACACGCTGGGGATCTTGGTCGAACACGGCTTCGATATCCTCCGCGGCCCACAGAGAATCCTGACGCGAGCCGTAATCAGTCTGAGAAATAATGACATACTGCAATTCTGACCTTCTTGAACCAGACCTCGAAATTGGCATCAAGGATAGGGATGAAAGGCGCTGGCTTCTGTCCGGGACGCTGGGAGATGGTGAGGAAGTAGGCACGATCCTCCGCAGCAAGCCGCTGACGTGTGGCATCAGAGTACTTCGTGAAAAATTCGTCGACGAAAGCTGTGGGACTGTCAAGTTCGGTGAAGCTTTGCAAGATACTGAGCTTAGGACCGCCATTTACACCTGCGAAGCGTTCCTCGACACGCCTCAGCCAATCGCCGGTCAGATTGCGCAAACTGATGTCGATCCAGCGGTCCTGGTGGGCAACATACATGAGGCGGACCATACGAAGCGTGACCTCTTCGTAGGTCATATCACCGAGATCGAGAGCAACGCTACCATCTTTCTTCCATCCGAACCATGGTTTCGCAAAATCCTTGTTCAGCTTCTGGATGATCTCAGCTTTGCGTTCCGCCAACCATGCCGCGCGCTTGTCCTTCGGCAAATTGAAAACGGTGGCGTCGAACTCTTTCCACAGTTTCACGGCGCGAGTAGCAATCTTATGGATAGGTTCCCCCAACTCCGAACGGACGGTAAGAACACCACCAGTTGGTTTGACGTATGTGTTCTCCCAGACCTTATCATCAACACCGGGGGCGGAAATAATCAGATCCTTGACAGAAGAGCTAGTGTGTGCTTCTTTGGCAACCATTACGCGACTGGCGAACAAGAAACCGTCGAATGGCATGGGTTGCGCATTGTACAGATCCTTCGACCAATCACCAGTGAGGTAAGGCCAAAGGTCATCGGCCCCACCAAAACCAGAGCCTCCGACAAGAACTAGGTTGTCATGCTGACGAATAGAACTGTATGTCCTCAGGATAGGGATATGGAAATCCTCGTAAGAGTGGTGTCCACCAGCGCGACCACCAGTCCACTGGAGAATGATCGGGAAGTCGGGATTGGCAGCAGCGATGTTGACAACCTGGCGAATACCCTCCACTGACCCTGGCTTGAAGGAAACGTGTTTAATACCAGCGCCTCGTAGGCCACCGATGATTTCGGCGGCTTTCTCTGTGCTAGGAATGCCAGCTGCGACACAGAAGCCTTCAATCGGCAAACCCTCACGACGCATCTCCTGCCACAAAGGAAATTGAAAGCCGAATTGACGGGGATTGATGTACAGCGAATTCAATGTGAGGCCGATTCCAGGTGGGATTTTGGACTGAATTTCTGCAACTTTGGTGCGAAGTGCCATCGGGTTGTAGTGACCACCGCCTGCAAGCTCAACGTGGTAGCCAGCTGAAAGGATCGCGGAGACGAAGCCAGCCTTGACGGTGGTGGGCGTCATACCCGCAACCATGATTGGAGCCTTGCCCAACAACCGGGATAAAGGGGTGTCCAAGTGGATCTTTCCATCGCTGACACAAGACATTATCAGTATCTCTTCTAACGACAGGGTGAATAATTTTACCTCGTCTTGACCAGCTTGGGCGCGTATTTCTTGCTCCACCACTCCTCATATTGGACGAACTGAGTGTCGAATAATTCTGCCTCACCGCGACTTCTATCTCCAAGAATGACGACACGAATCCCACGTCCGTCAAGATTACGAGCAGTAAGCGGGCCGATACCATTCAAGCCGCCGGGCCCAAAGTCGATAACATGAGTTGCGGATTCTGGAAACGCAGTTGCAAGGTCCCAATTAATGGGTGATGTGAAAATCTGGTCACACAAAGAGCGAGTGACAGAAGTCGTGCTCTTCCGCATGTCAGAACCTAAGGCGTCATTCAGCGAAAGCACAAGGCGAACACACGGGTATACCCACCATCTTCAGTGTTGAAGACAGGAATCATCAGTTCGTCGGGAGTCCAAAGTTCCTCTCCGCCGAGATCCTCGTTACATAACTTGTCAGTTGCGCTGGCCAAGTAGGAGCTGTGGTAGGGTGCATTGACGACCAAGAAACGAACTCCAAATGAAGGTTTCCTCTGCGAGTAAGGGATCTTGTTTTGGTCCTGTCCGATGGGGGCACGGACCTTCCTTAGGTTTGTCACCAAACCATACAGTGCACGAGGAGGTCCTGTGACAACGAAATTCCTTGGACCATTGTAAAGGGAAACCGCCAATTGAGAGTTGGGAGGAAGGTGTTTATTCGTTGCATCAATATGTGGACGTAGCATTGAAAGTGCGAGGCCGTTGATCGACAGCATGGGAGAAGGCTGACCCTCACCACCCTCAATGGCATCCTGAACGATGCCCGGCTCAAGCGCCAACACAGGAAACGCCTCTTGACCTCGCATACC
This sequence comes from Phylloboletellus chloephorus, assembly GCA_038091355.1. NCBI lineage: Eukaryota > Fungi > Basidiomycota > Agaricomycetes > Boletales > Boletaceae > Phylloboletellus > Phylloboletellus chloephorus. The sequence goes on along the minus strand of JBBPOI010000251.1, from coordinate 2,370 downwards.
ACAGAAAAAGAGCCAGCGAATCGCTTTCTTCACATTGGCATGGAATGATTCGTGAGACGTCGAAGCAGATATGGCAATAGCAGAGACAACGCCCTGCGAGTGTCCTGTCGCGCCAGCGAAGTGATCGCGAAGCTCACTGGGGGTGAGTCCTGAGACGCGGCAAACAGCTAAATATTGTATGAGCTGTGTCAAGCCAATAAGAGGAAGCGAGATGGGAATCGACGCAAGGTACGCGATTGGTGGGCGAGGTATCGCCCCAGAAAGCCAAGAGGTAATATCCATGCCATAATTGTAGAAGCTTGACGCCTGACGTGGCGCAACGAGTGGAATCAGTATCTCGTTCGTGATCTCCCCGATTAAAGGCGCAACGTATGGCTTATAAGTATCATAGAGTGCTTGGAGTTCGTCAAAGTAGACCTCGTTCGTTCCTTGGCCACCAAAGAGCGCATATATGGTGGCATCGCCTTCGGAAGCGGCGGAAAGAAGAGCAGAGGTTGGTGGGCTTGGAATATCAGCAATGTTGTGTTGCTCTAGGGCTGCACGCGCGGTTAAAAAGGCCGTTAGCACCGAAGCACGGACCTCGGCATCCAATGGCTTCACAAAAGAGAAGATATCTGTGTCGGAAAAGTACGAGGAAACAAAATGAGTGAAGACATGCAAGAGGAGGGACGTGCGGGCTTCCGTGGACTGGGAATCATCCAATAATCTTTGCACGACGAAAGACAAAAAGCGTGCAAATAGGTCGACCTCGGATGGAATGATCTCGTGCTCCGCGGTGGTGTCTAAGGTATCAACTTGCTTCTGGGCATGTGTGAAGTCATCTCTGAGAACTTCAGCTGCGATCCACACGTCGATGTTGGTAGAGACGGGGATCGAGACCTGAACGGTATGGCAAGACGTTAGGACATAGCGACACGATGCGATATCGAGCTGGACGCGTACTCTAATATTTGCAATGGCGATGACTAGAGGACGCGTTGAGATAGCAGACTCGTGGACGGCGGCGCCTTTCTGAACAGACATTTTGTGGGATGGTATGGACGAGCAGAGGGCGTGAGGGACGTCGGGAACAGGGTGCGGGGGTACAGAGAAGATATTGGCCGCGGCTCAGGAGGGTTTATATGCTCCCCAGTCCCAAATTTTCGTTTGGCGTAGACCGTGGTGCTTCCCCCAAAAAAACATTAGATCACGTGCATTACGTACAAGAACACGCGTCTTACTTTCACTGGCGCTTTGTTAGACTGTGGTGTCTGTAGTTCAGGTCTACGGAGTAGCTTCAGGACAGAACAAGATACCGTTCAGGCAAAACATATATACACGGACATTTGCCATCTGTGCCCTCTTAGTAGGATCGCAACGCATAATACCCCTCGACGATGCCTAGGGTCATTGATACCAATCGTGGCAATCACGGATAAGCCCATCGCCTGCGTGGTCAAAACGCATGTTCCTTCAGTGTGTCACCGGTTGACCATACAGCTCGAAACCCGTGCGGCGATCTTTCCACAATATTAATGGCGACTGCGTCCAGCCATGGATTCACGTTGCCACGTCAAATTTGCAGCCATCTACATCTAGTTGCTGTGGCCCATTTCACCAGACCTTGCATTAGATACAGTGTGATGATCTTTCATTGTTGAATGTTTTGTACATCTTTGCTCAGGAGTATGTGTGGTGGGATATGGTTTGTTGCATCGCCTGCAATATGAAAGACCACTGTGAAGGGGGCGGACAACAGTTGTGGGCTTCAGGCAGAAACAGAATGTGGATAAGCATGTATTTTTGTGAGAGATAGAGGGGGAGGAAAGGATACTCTATGACAGAATCTATGAATGGGCAGGAATTGTTGGAAATGACATTCCAACAACAGCCATAGCACTTATTCATATTCTGTATATTCCCTCTCTTCCAAGCTAATTGTTCTCAGCCAAGTGGGACAAACAAGGGATTAGCCAGCATAAATGGATGCCTTAGCATCCAAGGTGTTGAACATGGCCATATGCATCATATACAGTTCATACTCCTAAGTAATTGTTTTATTATTACTGTTATTCTTAGAAACACAAAGCTTGAGCTGCTGTGTGCTCACTTTTAACCCCTGTCTTGGAGGATAATATTTCATTGTATTATATTTATGAAGTTGAGCTGCAGAGTGTAACAAGTCGCTAGACCTGACCCACTGGGACTCCACTACTACACTAAAGGGGCGTACTAAACCCCAATAGCGATGATACAAAGTTGCAAGCCTTCTCAGTAGACTGCTGACTGGCAAGGAGAAAGAAGAGAGAAAGGGGCAGTTGTCAACACCGAAGTGCCAACAAGGGACCCTGAACGACTACTACTAACTAGGGATCACTCCACACGACTATC